>WBNM01025498.1:0-104296 GCA_013399055.1 Ramphastos sulfuratus
GAGAAGAGACCAGTCCCCACCTTAGTCCAAGCTCCTTTCAGGGAGTTGTAGAGAGCAATGAGGTCTTCCCTCAGCCTCCTCTTCTCCAGGCTAAACAATCCCAGTTCCCTCAGCCACTCCTCAGCAAACCTATTCTCTAGACCAGCTTTGTTGCCCTTCTCTGGACAGGCTCCAGCACCTCAATGTCCTTCTGGAGTGAGCGGCCCAAAACTGAACCTTTTGAGGTACAGCCTCACCAGTGCTAAGTACAGGGGCACAATCACTTCCCTACTTCTACTGGCCACACTATTCCAGATACAGGCCAGGATGCTGTTAGTCCTCTTAGCCACCTGGGCACACTTGCAGTGATTTCTGGAAGCAGATACAACACAATCTAATTTAACACGATAACTAATTTAACACAACACTCACATTAAAAAGTGAATATTTATCATCAGTTTGTTTATTAGCATCCACTATCATTTCACTTGCTTGGTCTGTCTGACATAACTGCATAGACAGCTGACATCCCCACATCAGCAGTTGTTGCAAATGGCAGTGAAGGCAAGTAACCATGATGGGAACATCAAGCTGAGTGGATGCAGATGTACAATGTCAGCTTTCCATTTCTGAAGTGGAGAGTCTCTGATTTAAATCAAGAACTACTCAGAATGGCAAAAATTCAAAGAGATGTATTAACTAAAAGCTGCAGTTGGATTTAGTTTTTATCAAAGTCAGTGGTTTATCTTTGCACAGTTACCCTATTTTTTTTTTTTTACAGCTTGCTTATCCATATTTGCTTTGAACATTGCTACTTGGACTTAATTGGCAATATAACTGAATGATCAGGGTTAGTAATGCCAGGGAACATTTTCCTCAGAACTACATAAAGCAGTATTGGATCAGTAACTGTTGAAATAACATCAGCAGTAACTGCAAAAAGCTTCTTTTATTGTTATATATAAGCTCTCATGCTTCTAACCAGCTTTACTGAACTTGTGTTTCCACTACAAAACTTCAGAGTATCCCTTCCTGCCTCATTTTTATGTGCTGGTGGAACAAGGGTTTTTATATTGATCCTTTAGAAATGTGCACCAGTGGGTCGAGTTTATACAGGACTCTCATGATGGAAAGCAGGGTCAACCTTCAGCCCACTGAAGAGGCTAATTGATTTCAGTGGACACTGCATCCTATCTTAAACACAGATAGCTCTCCAGTGTAGCTACAGAAACACTTGGAAACCAATTAAACCTATCTAGACTTGAGGAGCTACCAGGCCACTTTCTCACAATTTCTGCTTTCAGCTTATATAGTAGTGGGAGGTCATGGGACAGAGTTGACACTTAGCATTTTCTTTTCCTTCTCTGTGTCTTTGCAGAATTATGCCTGACAGCCTCAGGCTGTCGCTGAGGTGTGTGCAGAGGGCAGAGCACAAGGGAAAAATGAAAGGTGATTCCGGCAGGCGACAGACTCCTGTTAGGCTGTCAAAAGAATTTGTGCTTTAGGTATTTTTGCCACCATTCTTGTCAACTTCAGGTTGGCATCTTGGGAGTTTACAGAAGTCCTTGTCAGAATAATATGAGTAGGATTCTAGAAAGAGAAATGAAGGAGACAACGCAAAAGGAGAGACTTAAGTTTAATTGCAAAGCTGCGCTTTTCCATTTAGATGTTTTTCCTCCTAGCCAGTCTCAAGCTGACACTTGACTCTTGTAGGTGTCCTTTAGCACAGCTAGATTACAGAAGTAGATGGAAAATTGAGGGAGGAGAATTACAAAGGCATAAGGAAGAGTTATAGAATCTTAGAATGTTAAGGCTGGAAGGGACCTCGAAGCTCATCTAGTTCCAACCCCCTGCCATAGGCAGGGACACCTCCCACTAGAACAGGTCACTCAAGACCTCATCCAACCTGGCCTTGAACACCTGCAGGGAGGGAGCAGCCACAACCTCCCTGGGCAACCTGTGCCAGTGTCTCACCACCCTCACTGCAAACAACTTCCTCCTAACATTCAGTTTCAGTCTCCCTTCTGCCAGTTCAAACCCATTGCCCCTTGTCCTGTCATTGCAAGACCTTGTCAATAGTCCTTCCCCAGCCTTCCTGGAGCCCCCTTCAGATTCTGGAAGGCTACTCTAAGGTCTCCTCAAAGCCTTCTCTTCTCCAGGCTGAAGACCCCCAAATCTTGTAGCCTGTCCTCAGCAGAGCTGCTGCAGCCCTCTGAGCATCTTCATGGCCTCCTTTGGACCCACTCCAACAGTTCAACATTCTTTCTGTGCTGGAGTTATGCTCTTCCTCTGTACAGAAAGATTATCTTTCCTTGGAAAATCTTCCCCAAAAGGATGTGAGTTAGTTAGGACTTATTTTTTTTAAGTTCTCCAAGTTAAGTCTGGGAAAGATCTTTGTCCTGCCACCAAGCATGTTGCTTTGTATGTTTAAAAATACAAATTATAGGTGTATGTTCAGAGGGAGGGAACCCAAAAGGTGTAAGTACCCCTGAGGAGGATATAGTAAGAAAGCTCTTAAAAAGAACTGAAGTGGTTTTTAGGACAGAAAAGGAAAAAAGTAGGCTGAGAGCCCAAGAAATGCTTCCTGGCACACAGTGAAACAGCAAGTCCTCTGAAAATCTACAGTCTTGGGCAAGATGGGAAAAAAAAAATCAGCAATTTTTCAATTATATCAGTTTCTAGGATACCTTTCAAAGGTGAGCTGGTTTGATTTTTTTGTTGTGCCCATCTAGAAGTATTTGACAGTCTGTAATGCCTACACTCTCACGTGGGAAAACATCCCCCTCCTCTCTCCTCTGTACTTAAATAGCATCCACAGATGAATTAGAACACTGGAAATTATTGCTACTAAATTCATACATATAGGTTTTACCTATCTTTCCTTCAAGCAGATCACTTAGAAGAAGGTAGAGCTGATAACCAGATGGTTCCCTGAAGACCACCAGCAATTATTGTATTAATCATCAACAGTCCTTGGATTATCTTTCAAAGACAACCAAGATTTGTGCTTTGTTCATCTTCTGTTTCTGTAGTTCTGGAGTAAAAAAGTACTTATTTGCCTCTTGGCAGTGATGTGATATGATATGAGCAAAAAAAGATCACTAAGAGAGCAACTGACCCTCCCAAGCAGTTATTTTAAAGAATTTCCTTCCCTATATATTGACAAAAGATTCTGTTTATAGCAAACTTAACCCTCAGTCATTTTAGCAAGGCTTACAAACCATGATTGATACCAAGCACATCAAACTGAGATTCCAGCTTCTCTGGAAAAGAAAGTGTGGTGGTTTGGGAGTTACCNCTTTAAAATTATTTCATTAAAATGCTCCAATTAGCCTCAAACCAGCACAGAAAGTTGAAATGATACAAAGAACAACATTTTGTTGAAGTTTCCACTTTCTCGAGTTGAAAAGAAAGTGTTTACACACTGCATTTCTAGATTATCCATTGGGATCATGTCCTTTAAGATGCATGAGACCTTCCTCTCTTCTCATGTCAGTGCAGGTGACAAGTCCCTTACTTGCCTTACAAGTCCCAGTAGGCAACCTGTGTAGGTTATCCCAACCACCAGAACGTTTGACAAAGAGCAGCTGTAGTATCCTTGATTTGCACAGGAACCTTGAGATTTTTTTTTCCTCAGCACAGACTATTTTAAAGACAGTACACGTTGCAAGGGCAAGGGGCTGACACAGTCCATAATCAAGATTATTAACTCTGTTCTCAAGGTAAATGGGAGACAATAAACTTTCATGTAACCAGAGAATCATAGAAGAATGAATGCAGAGGATAATAGTGGTTGTAGCAACTCTTACCCACAATCTTCCAAAGTTTTTGCTCAAACATATCTAGGGAGCATTAAATTGGATTTATTTCTATCTTTAACAGCCAATACCAGGCACAGAAATTCTATGATTTTGATCAATCTAGGACACATTTATCCATTTGTGGTTGCAAGACTTGAGGAAATGTACCATAATATATAACATTTTATATGCTCAGAGTGACTCAGGGATACCATATTAGGCTGCACTGCAGTACAACAACAGCAAGGAAATAAGCACAAGGAGATAGAATCAGAGAGATAAGGTGTATTGTATCAGGGCACATGAGCATTTCATCTGGAATCAAATCCTTCTGGCAGCGGAGACTAGAGGTCCCTCTCACCTGCTTCTTGTCAATATAGATCAGTTTAGCAGCATCAAGATACTGACATCTCTGAACCAGTGCTGTAGGGCAAGAGGATGTGCACTGAGGAAGGTGATGCTGCTGAGGGGCTGAGGTAGATGATATCCAGAGGTCCCTTTTCAACCTCCATTATTCTGTGATTCAGTGATTCTTGCTTTAGGATAATACTACTACTTCCCACAAGTTCTTTTTCCTAAAGATACTTTCCACAAGTCCTTTTTCCTTCCTTGTCAGACCCCATCTGGAGNTATTTACTGTTCCTTTCTTGTCTTGGAATTTGAAGGGATGATCCTTAGGGGTTATATCACCTGGATAAGCTTTATCTTTTCAATAAGTGTTTCTCTCATAGCTCTGTCAGAAAAGATGCAATCGAGTATATTGTTTTAGCAATGCCAATATAGAACCTCCACAAAACCAAGCACAAACAGGGAAGGAAATCAGACAGCAATCAGCCATTCCACAAGACTGAAAGAAGTAAAGACATCCTCTAACCCAGTCCAAAATCTCATTATGTCAGGATATCTCTGAAGACACTCAGATGTCATTAAGAGTGAGCCAGCTGATGTTCTCTCAGCTCGTGTTCTTTCAGACACAGTTTATACTCCCCTCTATGTGATTCTAGCAGAAAAGTGGAATTTCTACCTATGATTATTTTCACATTGCCCAGAGACACTATTTTAGTGAGCACAATATTGGAAGCATTCTTTACATACTACTGAGAGAGCAAACTTTTATTAGCTCAATCTTATTTCCCTCTAGGTTGCCCTCAGTCTGCATCCATCTCTCCACCCAGTGAGAGATTTAATATTCCAGCTCCTGCAAGAGTGCCTAGAATTACATGACAATGACCCCACACTCTTACAGCAACCTGGTGCATTCTTTTCTCTGAATTGATATTTGTCTCTAGAGGAAATGGAACTTGAACATTAACTTTCCTGGAGGCAAGTGCTTTTTTTATACATTTTTTTTAACTGATCACAAGGGGGTTTATATTATTTACACATTCCAAGGATGTAATCACTATCCCACTCTGATAGTCATAGCTACTGCTTCCAAAAGAAAATGAAATATTTGCACAGACACCAATGCTGCCCCTTCTCTCCTCAGTCTTCCTGCTATTCAGGAAAGGGTATAGGAAGGTACTCCAGGCACTTCCAAATTGATGCAACTTGGACTTTCGGATCAGTTGGATGCCACTGGAGAGCTCACAAGACTGGAGACAGAAGAGTGCAGTGCCCATGGCCCTCAAGCTGGGAGCTCAGAAGTCCAGGACTAATTTTCTATGGATTATAGATGCTCTTGGTTCAGGTGGAGCTTCTACCTCACCATTTCCCTCTCCAAATGTCTAACATGCCTATGGCACTGCTGAAGTCTTCAGAGATGCCCTATGAAGTGTCAGTCACTCTTGAGCTATAAAATACTTCATAAACTGTAGGATGGGATATGATAGAGTTGAGCAGCAGCTCTAAGACATTTACCACACTGCTGTCAATGCATCCAGGGTCACATGTGGCCGAGGTCCCCACACTGTAGCACAGACCAACAAGAGGCAGGCACATCCCCTCTGACCTCTAAGAGCTGGCATCCCCCAGCCAGTACCTAGCAGTACTTAGGTACCAGTAACCTAGCTTGTTAGACTTCAGCTTTTTTTCACTCCCCAGATACCCTCCCCACAGGAGATTATCTACTTTCAGCTTAACTCTTTAGAAGACTGTGCTGGTTTGAGGCTAATTGGAATGTTTTAATGGAGAAAATTATACTGCAGGCTGTGAAAAGGAAACAATGGTGATGTCTGCTGCACTTATAGGCTTGCTGAGAGGTATAAGAAAAGAATACAAAACAAAGATAAGACACTCTCAGGCACAGACGCTCTGGGGCTGTCCAGCAGCTTCTGGCCTTCTCCTCTCTGCTGAGTAACCTCACTAACCACTTTCCTTCTAACTCCCCTGGCTGATCCTCCAAACTCACCTTGCACATAAGGCAAACCTTGGGGTAAGGTATAGGGATGGGGAGAAGGTGGAAGGGTGGTTGGAAGCCACTGCTGGGGTCTCTGATTCCTGGGAGGGGAGTTGTGTTTCTGTATTACCTTTAACTTGTATATTTCTGTAAATACTCCTGTCTATTGTGTATATCTCTGCTTGTATATTGTGCTAAGCTGTAAATAAAGCTTCATCTCTTAACTTCCAGCCAGCTGAGTCTAGTCTGGGTGATTTTACAAAGTGTGGAGGGGCAGGGAACTCCCAAACCATCACAAAGACATAAAACCCACAACAGTTTCATCAGCCCTCGCACAGTCTCCATCAGTCTTTGGGTTTTGTTGTTTCTTTGGTCATTTGCCTTTCCAGTGGCTGCTGATCATTTCCAGCCACGACCCCATCCATCAACCAACTTTACAGTACACTTTTTTTCTCTCCCACTACCAAATTCAGGTGTGCATCACTTGCCTCTTTACCCAACTATCTGCCAGCACATGAAAGTATATCTAATTTCACAAGGTTGCATACCACACTGAGCTGCCTGCAACAAGACACCTTCCTACCCACACCACCTCTGCTGATTACCCAGAGTGGGGTTCTATTGTAGCTAATGGTAAAACCCACTCTGAGTACTCCACAGTCAGCCTAAGAGAGAATCACACCTATTTAAAATAAAATAAACTGGGGGGAAAAAAAACACAAACACACACACACACACCGATTTTTATGGGCTTTGCTGATAAAAGACAAAAAAAACCCCAACCTTGGGAATACTTTTGCTGTGATGCTTTGTACCATTTGTGTTGCTTGTAAATGCCTGAAGACTTCTGGAGTCTTTGCAATTATTGGAGAAGATGACAGGATATAAAAATGTGTTGCCTAGGAAGAGCAATGTTTTCTTTACCTTTATGAATAAGCCTTCTGTATCTTTTGACACCTCCAAGCATTATTTGCTTGGTTCCACACACTGCAATATTTCATGCTCCCTGGTAAGGTTTTCTGCATGAAAATACACTGCATAAGCAAGCCAGGAAGATAAATATGGTTAAACAATCAATATTATTATTTAATCCTCTATCATTTTAATTTGATGAATTGACAAGACATAAGAATAGTTTGCAAATATTGTACAAGCAATTATCTAACCAAAATGCTTGGTGCAAAAGGTTATTATACATGCATAGCTAGGAAACACAGCAAAATACATTCTGCTGCTTAGATGGAGAGCACAAGGCTCAGCTTTCTTCATTTTAACCAAATGAGAAAGTAATCTTGCCTAGGATAGAAGTCTCATTATTGAAAAAAAAGAGTAAAAACAGGCAGCTGTAAGGCAATTCTCTCACTCTGTCCTGAAATGGATGTCTAAAGTGTGTAGGATAAATGTTTGAAGTATGTAGGATAGATAATCCTTTGGAGAATGTTCTCTCTCTCTGCTTTTCTTACTGATAAGGAGGAGGCAAGCTTAGGTCAGATACTAGATTAGAATGGCAGGGGTTGGAAGGGACCTCTGGAGACCATCTAGTCCACTCCCCCTGACAAAGCAAGACCACCTAGGGCAGGAATGCACCCATGGATGTTTCACAAGTCTCCAGAGAAGTCTCTACAAGCTCCCTGGGCAGGCTGGTCCAGGCCTCCAGCATCCTCACAGAAAAGATTTTCATCATGCTGAGGTGGACCTCCCTGTGTTCCAGTCTGTGCCCATTGTCCCTTGTCCTATCACAGGATACCACTGAAAAGAGCCTGTGCCCTTCTTCTTGACACCCACCCTTCAGGAATTTGGAAACATGAATAAGATCCCCTCTCAGCCTTCTCCAAACAGCCCCATTTCTCTCAGTCTTTCTCCATAGGAGAGATGTTCAAGTCCCTTAATCATCCCTTAGGTCCTCCCATGGGCTTTCTCTAGTATTTCCCTGTCTCTCTCAAAAAGAGTAGCCCAGAACTGGACACAATACCTCAGCTGCAGTCCCACTAGGGCAGCATTAGCTGAAATTAATCTGCCCTCCACACAGCCTCACCTTTCCCACTGTTTTCACATTGTTCTGTGTGCTGGTCATTGTGCATGTGAGTACACCAGGAAGGCCAAATGGGACTCAGACCAACTTGGATTTCCATCAGTCAGAGGAAAGAGGCTGCTGAATCTGAAATGACACTGGTTATGCTCCTAGTCATTGTCCAGCTCTCCCAAGGGCAGCAGCCTTGGGCTCTGAGCCTTACTCTTGCACATCAGTGAAATCTGAGGTTCCTTTTGCATCCTTTGTCTCCCACAACTATCAAATTAGCTGTGAGGATCTTTCACTCCAGGTTCTGAACATTACAGAGTGCCTCATCAGCAGTGAGGCAAAAACATTACCAAATTCAAATCCTTATTGATCTTTTCAGGTATTGCAAAGAGTAATGATTTTTGTTCCTAGCAAGTGCTCCTTTGATCACTTCACAGAAAAAAATATGGTGCACATAATTGTGGACAAGTGAGTTGCCTTCAGGAAAACTCCTCCTCTCTCTCTTAGACAAAGGGAGCTGAGCTTTTTTGGCAGCAGAACTGATTACTGCTCCCTGACACTGCAACCAAAATACCACATATTGAACCTAAGTGGATCTGCCCAGCCTTGCTTGGGGTAGTCTGAGTCTTTAAGTGCTAATATTTAAACATGAGAAAGTCCTGGAAAGAACAAGCATCTCTTGTTAGAGACACATGCTTTTTGTCACAGCTAGTACTTGTTAGTCCTGTAAGTCATGAAAGCAGACCCTTCAAACTGGAGGGTGAGTTGGCTTGGCCAGCCCCCAGGTCAGTAAGCCAGCAGCATCTTCTGGTTTCAATTCCTCAGATTTCACTGAAAACTTAACACAGGCAACAGCTTGGCTTTAAAAGCAGTGCTCCGAGGCACTTCCCCTTGGCTCTTTCAGTCTGATCTGATACATTCACCAGCTTTTGCTCTTACTTCAGTTCTGTGTTTGGTTCTGTGATGGTTTGGGAGTTCCCTGCCCCCCACACTTTGTAAAATGACCCAGACTAGGCTCAGCCAGCTGGAAGTNTTTTGTTTGTCATCTTCAGTCAGGCTGAAGTTTTGAACTTCTCCAAGACACTCAACATGTCAGTGCAAAGGTCAATGGAAAAAGCAGAACCCTCAGACCCACCAGTGCCTGAAGCATGTTTGCAGGCTTTGGTAAGTCACCACTTGCAGAGGGGAGCCTGAAGAAGAGTAATAAAGGTGCTTTGCACATAGAGTCAGGAAAAGAATTCATTTTTAGAATCACAGAATCACAGAAACATGCAGGTTGGCTAAGCCCCTGAGGATCACCAAGTCCAACCTAGAATCCTGCTCTACAAGATTCACCTTAAACCATAACCCCAAGCACCACATCCAAACCACCCTTGAACACATCTAGGGTTGGTGACTCCACCACCTCCCTGGGCAGCTCATTCCAGTCCCTGACCACTCTCTCTGTGAAAAACTTTTTCCTAATGTCCAATCTAAACCTCCCCAGTCTCAGCTTGAGGCCATTCCCCCTTGTTCTGTCTCCAACTACCTGTGAGACGAGACCAGCAGCAGCCTCTCCACAAGAAATCCCAATATATTCTAAATACCCCAAAACTGTATCCTTCCATGGCAAAAGGGCAGCACAAGATACATGGAAGCAAACTTTAAAAACAGATAGTTGAGGGTTTCCCCAAAGGCTACTGGAAGATTATGAAGTGCAGTGAACACTGTGACATGTTCAAGTTGCATTGCCCTTCTGCACTTCCTAAGGAACAGCAAGTGCTTGACATTTTCTCATCTCTATTGTGTCTCAGCTGTAAAGTTTCAGTTAAATTATAGTGTGAGGTGTTACCATTAACATGTTAATTGCTCGAACATCAACTTTGGAACATACTATGGCAGCTCCTGAATAGCACAAATTATGTATGTATGTATACAGATGCACTTCTCCCTCAGATTCCTGTATTCTTCCAATCTTGCCAATATCTTTGAATACAAAAAAACCCCTCCCAAAACACCTTTATTTTTAGAAAGAACATGTTCTTCTGCAGGTTCTGCTTGTTTAGGGAGCTTTGACATAAATGAAACTTGGAATGCTTTCAGTTGTAAAGTATTTTTAGGAGAGGTTTTAGAAACCAGACATACTACTCTCTAGGTTAAAGATATATTCATTGGAAAATAAAGGTCTACACACTTACTGATGAAGCTCTTAGCAAATTCAGGCAACTTGTAGATGGGTTTAATTGAGCTTTGCTTTTTCATCTGTGTTGAACAGCTTCTAACCTTATCAATGCTCTGTGTATTCTGCAAGAGCATTGCCACAAGTCACTGCCTTGCCTTGTGCCTGTAGTCATCCTGCTCTTTGTATATCTACTACTGCCCTCTCTTCCACCCACAGAAAACCTCTGCTCTTCATTTTTCTCACCTTGCAGCCAGTCCTGAGTGCAACAAGCTGTTTGACAAAGAGAAGGAATATAGAAAATAAGAATTCTTGCCTGTCCATTAATCCCATAGCTCTGGCTGTTGACTAAAGCAAGAATCACCCTTTTGAAACTCACCATCTCCATGTCATCTTACCTTTGGAGGACAAAGGAAAAGAATATTTTGCCTTCTGTTAGGAGGGAAAGAAGTAAAAGAATTCTCTCCCCCAGCAGCACATCTACAGATATTAGGCTGTGGCAGAAGCTAACCCATTTCCAACATCCTATCATAGAATCATAGAATGGTAAGGTTGGAAGGGACCTCAAAGCTCATCCAGTTCCACCCCCCTGCCATAGGCAGGGACACCTCCCACTAGAACAGGTCCCTCAAGGCCTCCTCCAACCTGGCCTTGAACCCCTCCAGGGAGGGAGCAGCCACAACCTTCCTGAGCAACCTGTTCCAGTGTCTCTCCACCCTCACTGCAAAGAACTTCCTCCTAACATCCAATTTAAATCTCCCCTATGCTACTTTAAACTCATTGCCCCTTGTCCTGTCATTGCAAGACTTTGTCAATAATCCCTCCCCAGCCTTCCTGTAGTCTCCCTTCAGATACTGGAATGCTTCAAAGTAAGACACCTGGGACAAAACAACCACACTGATACAAACGCAATACGATTTACTGTCACTATGTAGGAAAGAGCTACTGCCTGACAGTAGAGCACTGTGGATGTGTCATCCCTGCCCAGCAGTAGCCAAAAAATCCACAAAGAAAGGCTCATAGTTCATAACTGTCATAGATAGTAGCTGAAGATGAGCCAGCAGTGTGCCNAAATCTTACAAATACAGAGTTGACTTGAAAATGGGGACAAAGAAAGGCAACAAAGCTAATGGGAAGTGTGTAATGGCTTTTTAGGGGAAGAATTTAAGAGAAGAGGCCATGCAGACCACAGATCTTCAGCCTGAAATAGAAGCAGTAACTGAAACCAAGCCTGATTTTAAGGTCTGTACAACTGGAAAGATAATTATTGTGTCTTTCAGCACAACAGTCAAGATTACACAATCTACTAATTAGACATCAGTTGCACTCCACACATAACTAATCCGGGAAAATCACTCCCATGTCAAAGTTATTAATGGGCTTAAAAACAGATAAATAATGGAAAGCTAATTTAACTTGTAGTTGTTAAACATAATGGCCTTAATAAAACCTCAAGCAAAGCCTGTGTCACAAAGTGCTGGGAACTGGGAGAAGACCAAGGGAAGGAACACTGCACATTTGCTCAGCTCCATGACATCTGCTTCATGGCATTGCAGGAAGCAGGATTCACAGCTGGATAGATCTTTGATCTAATGGAGCAGGGCAAATATTGCCCTCTTATGATAACCCACAACAGACAAAGTGCTTCTACTGAGACTTGTTTAAATTCTAAACAGTATGTAAAGGAGCCACCTGCTTCCCTTTTCACCATAATGGTTCTGGTGACAATTGGAAGACTCAAAATGAGCCAGATTATGTTTTATGCCTTTCCCCAGAGGCCTTTCCTTCTCAGTGCAATAGTCCTCTGTAGCCTATTATGATGTTCCCATCTGTCTTAGTCACCGTGCAGCCAAGCTATTTGTATTTAGCTCCTTAACCTTTCCTCATGAACCCATTTCTCTAACTTGGTAATCAAGACTGTCTAACAGAGAGGGAAAGTAAATCAGGTTTGGAAACAGGGCTTCAGACAGCAACTCCTGCAACAACAGATGTAGACATTTTCTAGATCTCTTTGTTTGGATCAGTGTATGCTTACAGGGGGGAGAATAATGATGCAAAAAGGGTTGACCATGTTTAGGAACAAAAGTGAGCACTAGATAGGAAAGACCACAGAAAAAGTCTAAGAGCAAAAGGCAGGATTAAGATGTGACAGTCTCTCACAGGTTGTCCTTGCTCATCCTCCCAAACCAACACTTTTACTAGCAGCAGGCACATTTAACCAACTCACAGTAACACTCTCATCTCCACCAGATGAGAGAATCCACAAATTCTGAGGATTTCATTCCACCCCATGTAGATTGCTCATATTTTTGGAACAGGAAAAGCTTCCAGCACTCCGAGATTAAAGAACATTTTATTCTAAAGCTTTTATTGTTCAAAGAAAGCAAAGAGGTGTCTGGAATAACCAAGGCATGAAATCTATGATGGAACTGGATGTACCTGGGGCTGTGAAAACTGGGTTTTCTTCACAGCATGCTGTGCTGAAGAGATTGTTGGGATCTGCATATAAATCAGTTCTGCTACTGGTTTGTACTGCCCACCTCTCTTCTAAATTGGAAGAGTTCTTCTAAGGTTGGACGAGGCCTTGAGTGACCTCTACTAGTGGGAGGTGTCCCTGCCTATGGCAGGGGGGTTGGAATTAGATGATCTTTGAGGTCCCTTCCAACCTTACCATTCCATGATTCTATGAAATAGCATGGTCACTGCCATGGTCTTGGCAACTTTACTTACTGGTATAATTAGTTCTTTATCGTAAAGAATGAATGTTTAAATGAGTAGCTACTAGTAGGAAGCACACAGTGGACAAAAGTGATTTATTCTGATGCAGCAGAAATGTGTTTTCTCTCAGTTTCATGTCACACAAACTGCTTAACAGCTGAAAATCATTTTATTTTAATATTGGGGCATCTTCCCCTTAATAATGGGTAAGTCTGATAAGAAGAAAAGATGATTATATGAAGGTCAGAAGTGATATAGAATAATATCAGCACAGGAAGGACATGCAACTGTTGGAGTGGTTCCAGAGGAGGCCACGGAGATGCTCAGAGGGCTGCAGCAGCTCTGCTATGANTGATATTTTCTCAAGGAGCAAAACAGAATTAAAATAGTAATGAACTTTGATTACATTTTGTACATAGCAAAGGAGGAGGAAAGCATGGATTGTAGCCCAATACACAAGGGAGTGGATGAAATTATAATAAATATGGCTTTATAAAATAACATTTTAGCAATTCAACTTGTGACAAATTACAGCTTTAAAACCTCTCTTAATATTGTGCCACACTTGCATTATTTAAACTTTACCTTTGCCACCAAGCAAACAATATTGTACTAATGGACACATAAATCATTTTTCAGAATTATTTCAAGACACAAGGATTGGAAAAATCATTAAATATTTGATGACAGTTGCAATATCTGCCTGATTTAGGAGCAGATCCATGCCCAGGAAAATACAGAGAGAATGATAAAAAGAAGATCAATAAAAGTCTGCTTGCATCATTTGAAGGTAATAAATTGAAGATGCAATAGGTGCAATGGATTCATAAATGAAACTGCAGCTGGAATATAATTTGTTTGTTTCTCTCATATTTTTTTTTTCTTTCATTGAAAGAACAAAACCAAAACAAATTAATTTAAAAATTCTAAAGTGAAAAATTTTACCCCACTAAAGTCCAAAGGCATTTTATCATAACCTTCTTCTGGGATGGATCATCAGTTTTGCTTAGCTCTTCCTACAGCAGAATCTTTATCTCTGAGGATGTAAAAAAAAAAAAAAAAAAAAAAAATGTTGACAGAAGATAATTCACCTGTAGGTCTCTCAACACAGTTTTCAATCACTTGGCTCATGCTCAGAATATGGAGCACTGTAGCCATACTTCACCTGCTTTACAGTGAAGTAGCCACAGACAGTGGAAGTTGTAGTATGGAGAGGATGAAGACATAGCTGTTGTAGTTTCATCTCATTCTAGGTGAGATTACAATTACTTCAGTCAGAGGTGCATGTGCTTCAAATCTGTTAACAATTCCAGTTGGACTCAGAGTAAACCATGAGGTAGGCAAGCAGAGTGGCACAGAGAGCTAGGGAAGATTCAGAAGTTCATGGATTCACAGATGACATTGGGATGGAAGGAAATGTCAAGGATCAGCTTGCAGGGACACGTCCAACTAGATCAGGCTGCCCAAGGCCATATTAAGTCTGATCTTGAATGTCTGCAGGGACAGGACCTCCACCATATACTGTGTGCAGTTCTGGAGCCCCCAGCACAGGAAGGACATGGAAGTGTGGGAGCGGGTCCAGAGGAGGCCACGAAGATGCTCAGAGGGCTGCAGCAGCTCTGCTGTGAGGACAGGCTGAGAGAGTTGGGGCTCTGCAGCCTGCAGAAGAGAAGGCTTCCAAGAGACCTCAGAGTAGCCTTCCAGTATCTGAAGGGGTCCTACAGGAAGGCTGGGGAGGGACTATTGACAAGGTCTTGCAATGACAGGACAAGGGGCAATGGGTTTAAACTGGCAGAGGGGAGACTGGAACTGGATGTTAGGAGGAAATTGCTTCCAGTGAGGGTGGTAAGACACTGGCACAGGTTACCCAGGGAGGTTGAGGCTGCTCCCTCCCTGGAAGTGTTCAAGGCCAGGTTGGATGAGGACTTGAGTAACCTGTGCTAGTAGGAGGTGTACCTGCCTGTGGCACAGGGGGATTTGACCTGGATGATCTTTGAGGTCCCTTCCAACCTTACCATTCTATGATTCTATGATCCCTGGACAAACTGTTTCATCACTCTCATAGTAAAGAGCTTCCTCCTGATGTGCAACCTAAATCTTCCCTGTTCCAGTTTCAAACCATTGTCCCTCATCCTATCACTCCAAGCCCTTCTATCAGTCTTTTCCCAGCCTTCCTGCAGGTCCCCTTCAGATATTGAAATGCAGTTCTAAGATCTCCCCACAGTCTTCTCTTCTTCAGGCTGAACAGCCCCAATTCTTTCAGTCTGTCTTCTTAGGAGAGGTGCTCCATTCCTCTGATCATTTTTGTGTCCCCTTCTTGTGTTGGGGCCCCTAGAGCTGGGCACAGTACTCCAGGTTGCTTCATGCTTCTATGGTAAACCCAAACTACACATCCTTCAGACCTCAAGGGCCCAAGATACCAGTTTCAGAGTGGTGTTGGTTTGTTACAGGTTTGGGGTTTTTTTTGCACAAGGAAACGTGCTTGCAGTGCATGGCATGAAATGCTGCACAGGAATTGGCCTATAAAAAGTTTCAGTTGCATATTTTCTTCCCCTCTGCCTCCATTTCTCTTCATCTAACTGACCCTTCCTCAACATAACATCTGAGACTCTTATCAATAGCCAGAACCACATAATAAATTTGTTTCCCATGTCTTGAAAATAGCCAAGATTCTCTTCTTTCTTAAGTATGCAAGCAATTTAATTTCTTTTTTTATCAAGCTCAGAGCAATTTCGTTTGACTGCCTTGGTTCTCAGATAATTCATAATTGCCTTGGAAAAAAATCAAACTCAGCTTGGATCTAATCCATATCACAGGAACCAAAATCACAGCTGACACTCTCGTTAGCACAGTCAGCAGAGAAACCCAAAGCCTGCTCCTATAAACATTATTCAAGCAGAACTCCTATTCTGAGGAATGTATTGTTAAGCATTTTGCTAGCAGAGGACACTGGAGACTGAGGCATCCCTCCCTCCCTTGAATGAGACTGGATCTGTTCCCAGCAGCTTAACCAAAAGAGTACTTTTTAAACAAGTTTTGTTCAGTGCTTCTGTAGGAGTTGTTTGGTTTGTGGGTTTGGGTTTTTTTTTTTTAAGTTGGAGTATGGCTTACTTAAAAATAAACAGAATCTAAATATTTGAAATCACCTGCTTTCCAGCTGACTAACAATATTCACAGCTCTNTTTTGGTTTTAGTACTATCTTTTAATTGCTGTCTTTCATTGAAGGTTTCCAGGCTTCATCACACCAGTAAATAATTTTCATTTCTACCTGCAAATAGTCTGTTCACAACTGCCAATACATCCTAAAAGGGCCCCAGTCTGCAAAACTTAATTAATATTTACTAAGGAGCAGAAAATTGTGTGAAAGAACACATTTCTCTCTGGCATATATCATGTATACCTTTTTCTGCTCTCTCTTTTTCTCTGTTCTTTAAACATATTTGAAGAGGCTGGTCATGACTTCCTTTTCTTGAGGCATGGCACATGTAGACCCTCTGTTTCCTTGTAGATACCACTGAGCAGGCAATTCCTGTGAGCTTTGAGTATATTGATGGTGTACTGGTGGTATACTGGTGCCATACTGGTGCCATACTGGTGGCACTGGCTTCCCATGGGTCTCAAAATTCGTTGTGAGCAGACATGAAGAGCCATGGCCCAAGCTGCATTCCTATTCTGGTTGTGCTAGTCCCACATCTGAGGAGCTCGTTTTGTAGAGCAAGTTTACTAGTTAAGAATCAAGCTCTCATTCATTACAAGAAGAAATCATTCTTCAGTGTTTCAGATAATTTGAGGCTGTTAATTCCATTCTGGGGGGCACCCCTCTAATTCACTGTGACAGATTATTTTTTTTCCCCTCTGGTAGTGGACAGTAAACAACCTAACACCACAGAGATACAGGGTAAGTGGATTGCATCCCGTGNTTTGTTCCGTGCTTCTGTAGGAGTTGTTTGGTTTGTGGGTTTGGGTTTTTTTTTTTTAAGTTGGAGTATGGCTTACTTAAAAATAAACAGAATCTAAATATTTGAAATCACCTGCTTTCCAGCTGACTAACAATATTCACAGCTCTTGGGTTTCATTTGGTTGCAGATGAAGCAACCCAGCAGGGTAAGCTAAGGCAGAACACCACTCAGCAACAAAGGTTAATTCTGCCAGGAAAAGGATGGTGTTTGGCCTCAGCTCTAAGCTCTCATTGGGTTTACTTAACCTGCAGGACAAACTGAAAAGACAGAGTTTATGGTGTGGCCAGCTGATGAAATGCTTGCTTGCATTTCCCTTTCTGGTGCCTGGGTCTGTGCAGTTACACAAGCTCAGCTCCATCAGCTGTCACAAGAGCACACACACAGCACCAATTGGTGCTAATGCAGCTGGCTTAAGCTTCTTATCTCCCTTCCATCCCTAACCTTAAACCCATGCTGAATTTTTTTATCATTCATGTTCACTCCTTTAAAAATAAAATAAAGTAAATTAAAANTTAAACATATTTGAAGAGGTTGGTCATGACTTCCTTTTCTTGAGGCATGGCACATGTAGACCCTCTGTTTCCTTGTAGATACCACTGAGCAGGCAATTCCTGTGAGCTTTGAGTATATTGATGGTGTACTGGTGGTATACTGGTGCCATACTGGTGCCATACTGGTGGCACTGGCTTCCCATGGGTCTCAAAATTCGTTGTGAGCAGACATGAAGAGCCATGGCCCAAGCTGCATTCCTGTTCTGGTTGTGCTGGTCCCACATCTGAGGAGCTCGTTTTGTAGAGCAAGTTTACTAGTTAAGAATCAAGCTCTCATTCATTACAAGAAGAAATCATTCTTCAGTGTTTCAGATAATTTGAGGCTGTTAATTCCATTCTGGGGGGCACCCCTCTAATTCACTGTGACAGATTATTTTTTTTCCCCTCTGGTAGTGGACAGTAAACAACCTAACACCACAGAGATACAGGGTAAGTGGATTGCATCCCGTGGTATAAATGGATCAACTGATCAACATGTACCCTACCATTCAGCTGAGATTCCTCCCACCTTCATAGTCTCTCTGGTTGGTCCCTGGCAGCTGGAAACTCAGCCTGTCCCCACTCCTACCTCCCTAAATCTAATCCTGTTAGGACAAATTCTTTTACCATTCAATATAGAAGTGATGCAGCTGAGCCTTCAATAATTTGGCACTAATTTAATACCAACTCTCTTTGTTAGAGGCGTCTGGAATTTGTTGTGATAAAAGCTTTCCCAGGCTGAACTTTGTTCTCCTGCCAGGTTTTTTTGTTTGATTTTCCTTTTTGAGACTGGCTTATCCAGAAGAATTGAGAAGTGCAGACATCTACTTTGCTCTTTCATAGGCAGAATTTGCCTACATGAGTGATAAAATTCAGTGACCTCTATTTGGATTCCAGCACCAGTATTACCTTGGCTGCAAGTTGTGGAGGCACAGGCTATAGGAGAACATTCTCACTGTTATCACTTTAAAAAAAAAAAATTAAATAAAAATGAAAAACAAAGCATTTAAGAAATTCAATAAAGGTTTCCTTTCTGCAGCATGCTCTAATAAAATGGTTTTGCAGAGAGACAAAATCCTCCAAATAAAAAATGGGAGCCACAGGTCCTGGAGACCTGTCTGCTGCTACCTACAGAGATTTGTTTGGGGCAGTGATGGAGAAAATAAGGTGGGAGTGTAGTGAGTTGAAATAGGGAACCTGCAAGCACTCATGCAGAAATTAAGGCCTTTCTGTGGGTTTCAAAACTGAATTTGGTATACATAAGGAAAATGCAAATGATATACACAAGGAAAACCCAAACATTTCTACTGAGGCAAGTTAATGCCTCTGTCCATTGGAATATGTTTTTAACTCTGGAAAGAACAACCTCTACTAACAAAATGATTAATTATTTTAGCATTTAAAGATTTCATTGTCTTCATTGTCTTGTTTAAGCTGGAAGGGCACAAGCCACTGGACAGCAAACTGTAGCTGAAAAGTCTTTCCTTGCTTTTCAAGTGAGACTGATCACTGAGTGATCAAATTGTGAAGTGCAGCTCTGCTTTCTTTATGATCCTTGGACATCTTGTTCCAATGGCACAATATTTCTTTTGATTTTTATGTAGATATAAAAAAGTAAAACCAAAAACAATGACAAAGAAAAGAAACAAACAAAACCCCACAAACAAACAACAACCTACTTGCAACTGAATTTTGCCCTCCAAATGTCTAATGCCAGAGTGGTTCTGTTTGTAAGTTAACTGCTTGGCTATTCTCTTCAATAATCATGAAATTAACTACTTGGCTGTTTTCTTAATTGCAAAATTAACTACATGAGTATTTTTAAGATGCAAAAGGAAAGACAGAAAGTAATAATAATAATAATAATAATAATAATAATAATAATAATAATAATAATGTTGTTATTTTAGCTTGAAATATTCTGTCAGATGTTTTGTTCTAAAATAGTAGAAAGCCAAATGTTACAGACAAAAAAAATATTTATTTATTTACTGAAACACAGTGAAATGGCTATGGCAGGGGGTTGGAACTAGATGATCCTTGAAGTCTCCTTCCAACCTTACCATTCTATGATTCTATGATTAAGTAGAAAGACTATGAAAATCAAAAAAGCCAAACATTTCCCAATGTACAACAGCAAGAGGAAGGCACTCAGAGAAGTGTGGACATACACTAGAACTGAAAGTTTCCATATGAAACTTTGAGAAGTCAACCAAAAAAAACCCCATGTAGTTTAAAATTAACCTATTTTTTAAGTGGGTGTTTGCAATAAGTGTTTATATATTTTCTTGAAGACCAAATTTTAATGGCAGCCTTAAGCAGAGGAAAGAGTATCAAAGGAATTTCAGGGAGGAGGAAAAGGTACAGAGAAAGCAGCTGGTGAAGTAGAAGGGAAACTGGTTCAAACTGGGCTTCACTTTCCCTGCTTTGCAAGGCACCAGTCAGACTGTTGTCTGGATTTCCTGTATGTGGAAAGAACACCTAGAAGGCAATTCATCTCCATTAACTTGGATACCTGTCTTGGACTGGGATGAAATAAATGTGCTCTGAAGGTATCCTTGCTCTCCAGTCCCTATAGGGGCACTTAAACACCTGTTTTAGACTGGACATTTAGCTCTTAGCACAGTTAGATGCATGGCATGCAAAGTAAAAACTGGAGCAACATCAAGAGCTGAGAAATAAAAGGGAAGTGAACTGCAAAGGGCTTTAGGGGTAACAGGAAAGGGGTAACTATGGAAAGTAGGAAAGAACATACTTAGGTAATCTAATGAGGCCACACAAAAGGTTTTGAAGAGCAGGACAAAATGATTTTGCAGCAGCCAGGTGAATCTGACTGGGCTGAAAACAGAAAATGTGGCTAGGGAAGTTTTGTAATAATCAGTGCCAAAACCACTCAGTGAATGAAGAGTCTTCTGTAGGGATGTGAAAGAATTGACACTCTGGGATATTGTGAAAATACAAAAGGAGTTCAACTATAGTATCTTCCAAAGATGAGAAAGGCATTGAAGGTGAGAAATAGGTTGTATTTTTACTGTAGTGGAGATAAAATCAATGGTATGTAAAATGCAGTGAGGAAAAAAATATATATTTTTCCTCTTTGAACTGGATCTAGACCTCATAAAGAGAAATTGTGGCATGCTGATATGGATGTTTTTTCCTGGTTGCCTATTATGGCAGAATTGCCACCTGAGATACTAGAAACATTGAATTTGGAAATCTTTAAGTGTAGCCTTTTGAAGGGAATCTATTTTATTGAAGTAATAAATAAAATTGGCATGATCAAATAAAGAAATCTGCTCCCCTGGTTATGCATTACACCCCCCAGTCTTCACGCTCTGACTACTTAGTTAATACTCTCAGTCTGCAATGTGGCAATAAATGACATCATCCAGGCTAAGGAAGAGCAGAAGATTGGATTCAACCAAATCTTAATGACCAGCTGACAAATGCTGAGTGCCTGCAATGCTTTCCAAGGTTGGCTCCCTGGATGTTTTGGGAAATCATGCTGAAGTACTATAAAAGCCTCTGGTGCTTATCAATACCTTGTGTTTGTTTGAAACTAGTCACAGGATAAGTGAAGGCCACTAATTATCAAAACAAATTACTGTTTTGTGATTATTCTTTGACTAAAGTGGGGTGTTTTTTTTTCTGTTTTTCTTGCCCATCCTCCCAGGTCAGAACCTGAGCTGTACTCCCTGTGTTTCTCTCAGAATTCATCTAGAGTTCCTGCTCCTCTCTGGTGATGTTTTGACTGTGTTTTAAGCATGAATACTATGAATCTTTATGGTCAGAAGCTAAGTTGTACTCCCTGTGTTTCTCTCAGAATTCATCTAGAGTTCCTGCTCCTCTCTGGTGATGTTTTGACTGTGTTTTAAGCATAAATATTACAAATCTTTTCCTGTCAACTTTTGATTTACCAAGCATTTGGCCAAGTCAATGAACAGATTAAGCTCACTCCATAATACCAGATGGCTTTCTGGTTTTGTGTCCTCTCCTGGGCAAGTCCTGCTGTCATTTCTGAGCATCTGCACGGAGCCAAGAGGGATGTGTGCACTTTTCATTCATTCAGCTGGGTCACTCATCATTAATATTCGGAGGAGGAAAGGAGGTGTCAGACAAGAAAATTTGTTCTGGCTTCTGTTAGCACATTGACATGTCAATCATTCACTCTGGAGCCTGCCAAGCCCAATTTAGAACAAAAGTAACTGCTGGGCTGAGCACACCACAAAAGGAGATGAGATTTCTTTGTGTTAACCAGTCCCTTTACAGGGTGGAAATGTAATTAGAGTCATCCTCACAAGCAATAACACACGAAACCCAGTGATTAGCAGGACCTGCTCTGAGATAAAATCGCTGACCTCAATCACATTATGAATGATGCTGCCTTGATGGTGTTCTCAAAATGAAATTGTATTTAAAGCACCTCGTAGGAAAGCAGCCCAGTCCAGCACGGGGAAAGCTTCCATATGTTAAGTTCCCTGCAATGTCTTACACGACAGCTTTGATCATTCATAAAAGGTACTGTTGTTTGCCAAATGAATATAGTCACCTTTAAAATAAAAGCCAGCAGAAGCAGATTAATCCTCAAGCTCTTTGATCCCAGTGCAATCTCCCAGCAGCTGCATGTGTTAGCAGCCTCTTAGTGCACTCTACTGGAATCCCTAAGGAATACCTCCTGCTTCCATGGAAAAAGGTGAGGGTGGTGGCAAAGCCCAGACGGGCTCAGCTGCTAGGTCTAGAAAACAGCAATTCCTGTTCCATAAAGTCTTCGACCTTTTCTTGCTACATTGTGATTCATTTCAGCACCTGGAGTTAATCAAAACAAGTGCAAGCACTGGCAAGAGGAGCATTTGGCATCACAGCTTGTACCTGGTTAACCATCAAGGGGCAAAAGCTTTATTTTGCTCCTGTTGGCAGCTTCTCCCTCAACATTCAGGCTAATGTAGGACAGCTTTCAAGTGGCTGCCGTTGTAACAGCAAACCCAAACCTCTCAGACACCAGTATCTAAACGTGAAAGAGAGATTCTCCTGTGGCATAACATCCAGGCTGCAAATATTCTTGAGGAAGATTAAATATTTATGTTATTGATCAGCTCCTTCTCTGTGTGCAAAATCTCCTACTACCCAGTGATAATCAAAGAAACATTTTCTCAGGACAAGCCACATGGAAAGCAGTAAATCTCTATCAGAATCAATAGGCAGACACCTTTCTACACCAGCTGAATAGCTGGTTTGTTTGAATTTAATACAAGGTTACAAATAGGTGTTTGCTTCCCTTGTGCTTCAAGCTGTCTGCTGTTTACTACAGGTGACACAAATGATTCATCCAGCACTTCTGGCTCGGTCAGAAGGTTGGAAACCTTGCACTTCAAGCACAAAACATGATCATTGGTTCATATACTTCATTTATCTCCTCAGGAAAAGGAAAACATAAGGTATTTCAGCATCCTTAGTTCCTTTACCTCCTTTAGCCCCACTGCCTGTGTCTGACTGCCTCATGAAGGATGTGTTCTAATTGTGACCTGGTTTTGTAATGAAGTTTTATGGCCAGTTAAATTTAATCCAAACTATGACCCCTACATCTCTTTTTCAGGTCCTGCAGAGCAAGACTGTAACATTATCAGACAAAGTTTGCAGTTAAACTGCAAGAGTAAGAGACATTAGAAGAGGGAAATAATAACCCACTTCACTTTTAGCTCTCATAGGGATGTTCTACTAATGCTGTTCAGTGATACATTTATTTGGCCTAAAATATCTGGCAACATCAGTGGAGCAAATGCAATGGCTAAAGAACAAGATGCAGAGGACAATTTGTGCTCTCTCACAAGTGGCCAAAAGTCACTGTACATCAGTCCAGCATCCTTTCTGAAGCTGGCTCCTCCACGTTATGTGAGGGGCCAAGAAGCAGATGCTCAACTTTTCTTAAAGCAAAATGCTAACCCTGTGATAGTGCAGGAAAAAAATCATTGTTCAAAGAAACTCTGTACAGCTTAAATCATTCTTAAGCCAAATTTCCCCACCACCTGTCACATCATGAGGAAATGGAAGTACAACACCACTCTGGAAAAGCACCAGCACTGAGAAGGTAACCCATTTGCAGGGTAGCTCCAAGTGCAGTTATGTCAGGATGTGTCAAAACCATGCCACAAATACCTGCAAGTGCAGATAGTTTATGAGAGAGGAAGAGCAGATCAGCAGTAACAGTGTCACAGAATTAACTAGGTTGGAAAAGACCTTTGAGATAATCAGGTCCAACCTATTAACCAACACCACCTAATCAACTACACCATGGCACCAAGTGCCACATCCCGGCTCCTTTTAAACACTTCCAGGGATGGTGACTACACCACCTCCCTGAGCAGCCCATTCCAATGCCAATCTCTCTCTCTGTGAAGATTTTTTTTTCCTAACATAAACCTGCCCTGGCACAGCTTGAGACTGTGTCCCCGTGTTCTGTCACTGGATGCCTGAAAGAAGAGACCAACCCTGCCTGGCCAAAAGCTTCTTTCAGGTAGTTGTAGAGAGCAATGAGGTCTGCCCTGAGCCTCCTCTTCTGCAGGCTGCACACCCCCAGCTCCCTCAGCCTCTCCTCACAGAGTTGTGCTCCAGGCCTCTAACCAGCCTTGGTGTCCTGGACACATTCAAGCACCTCAACATCTTTCTTAAATTGAGGAGCCCAGAAAAGGTAGGTCTGCTCAACCTCAATTGCTAGCTCAACAGAGATTTACTGTGTTCCTCTTTGTTTTCTTCAGTTCCTCTCCTCTAAAGCTGGAGTGACTGTGACTTGGGGGATTTTTTTTTCATTTGGCTGTTGGGATTTATTGTAGGGGGTTGTTGGTTGACTTGTTGTTGTTGAATTTGTTTGGGGCATCATTGTTTGGATTTGGGTTTTTTTCAGACATTCCAACCTGGAGAAGAGAAGGCTTCCAGGAGACCTTATAGCAGCCTTCCAGTATCTGAAGGGGGCTACAGAAAGGCTGGGGAGGGACTATTGACAAGGGCTTGCAATGACAGGACAAGGGGCAATGGCTTTAAACTGGCAGAGGGAAGATTTAGACTGGATGTCAGGAGGAAGTTCTTTACAGTGAGGGTGGTGAGACACTGGCACAGGTTGCCCAGGGAGGTTGTGGCTGCTCCCTCCCTGGAGGTGTTCAAGGCCAGGTTGGAGGAGGCCTTGAGTGACCTGTGCTAGTGGGAGGTGTCCCTGCCTATGGTAGGGGGTTGGAACTAGATGATCTTTGAGGTCCCTTCCAACCTTACCATTCTATGATTCTATGATTCTATGTGTGAGGTCCTTAGAAACACTGTTCATGATATTGATTTAAATATTATCAATAGATTGATTGGGGTGAGGGGGGCTTAACTGAGACTGGTTTTGCACAAGGAGTGCTGCTGTTTCAGCACAAGGATGCTCCAGTTTTCAGCAAACTGCCTGTTTCAATGAGCAGGGTTGTGTATTCTTGCCCTTGTTTCCAGCAGCATGGCTTTTTACATAAGATGCAACTGGTCCCTCCGTAATTCATCTCCACTGCATTTCCATAAATAATTTTGTCAACTCAGAGACAAATGGTTTGAAAAGGCTGTCTGCTCCCATTTGCATCATTCTTTATGTGCTCTCAACTCTGAGGTATGTTGTGTTTAGCAGCTGCTTAAATAATGGTCCCCAAAATGAGTTCTCTCTTACTTTAAAGGAGGATGAGGACTCTTTTTGTTATGAAACTGAGTGTTTCAATACAGGAGAGGGGCAGATATACACAAGAAGAGGGGGAATGAGCTTTCATTTTTGTTCACTCCAAGGTTTAGGGAGTTATTGTCACCTCTAAAGAAACTGCATGTGTAAAGGAAGTGTGTCAGAGATCTGAAATAATCAAAATTTCAAGCTCAATTTTAAAGAATGGATTGTTAGCCCAGAAACTCACATCAAAGCTTGTAAGAGAGTTTGCAGTAGTTATTTGATGTTGGAGACAGGTTTAAGAAAGCATCCAATGGGGATCTCTCAGACAGCAAACAGAACTTATCCTGAAAAAGTGAGGAAATAAAGTTAAAGCTAGACAACATATTGCTTGTCAGAGGACAGCAAGCCAACTAAAACCCCTATATTACAACAATATTGAAAACAAAGGACTTTCTGTTGCTGACATCACTTAAAAGTCATCACTTGGACTGACAAAAATAAACCCTCACTGAAAGCAGCTGTTAAGAGAAAGCTGTCTCTGAGAAGGTTGAGACTCTTGATATTGATTAAAGACAGTCACAGCAATCTGCATCTTCATAATGTCCAGGGTGGATTAATACTCCTGATTGTGCTGCCCAATGCAGATGCTGAGATTAAAAAGAGCTTCAGCTGATGTAAATCCCAGCAATCTCTTTTGGTGGTACTAGCCAACAAAACCATGACCCCCTAGCACTCTACTGTGTAGCAGAAAAAAAGCCAAAAAAAAAAAAAGAAGCCAAGTGGCCTTCTGACCTACAAGGCTCAGCTCTTTGGTGAGCTTTCTCAGCAGATGGTCTAACAGCTCCTTGCTGGGAGAGGCATTCACATTGGCAGAATTAGAGGCTCTAGTCACAAAGGGAGTTGAGATTGGAAATTCCTCTCTGGGTCCTTAAGTCACTGGACTTAAGCACCATCAGCATTCCCATCTGTGGCTGACATTAGATCCAAGCTCACTAACCTCCCAAGAATATTCCCCTGTAACGATGCTGAAAGACTCCCTGGGGTGTTTGCTGTAAAGCAAACCTCACTCCCTGGGGAATTGCTGCAAAGTCTTTGATTTCTGTCCACTCCATGACATCTTCCAGGAGACCACAGATGGCTGGGTTTCCCCATTTATACCTGTTGTATGATCAACACTACCCTCTTATTCCATATAGTTTTGGTTGTGTGATGTGTAAAGGAGAGCCTCCCTTTGAACACCCAGGGCAGCACAGGCAATGGTGATGCCAAGAGGAGCTGAGCTTCTGTACCATCTCCTTCCAAAGTGGCTCAAACACCCTCATGTGTTGCTAAAATCTTTCTCAGACACGATGTGGTTTATATAAAATGTTCCAATGAAATACAATTTCTTACAATTAAATATACTTTAAATATATATAATGAAAATAAATTTCAAATGTAGTGACAGATAGCCTGGGTTAGATCTGTATCAAACAGACATCTCAGTATAAATAATTCTAACCTCTTCTTAACTTCTGTTGCTTTTACCTGTCATGTAGGTGGGCTACTTTCTGTGGTAATGGGTTGGACCTGATGATCTTTGAGGTCTCTTCCAACCTTGGTGATACTGTGGTACTGTGATACTTTAGTCTCAGTAATGCAACATCTACTAATGCAGCATTAACACAATGAAAAAGTATTCCTAGTTCACAGTGCTGTATCTAACTCTGATGTGCTCCTTGACACTACACAGAATCACAGAATGGTAGGAGTTAGAAAGGACCTCTGGAGATCATCTAAAGCAACCCTTCTGCCAGAGCAGATTCACCCAGAACAGGCTGCACAGGAACACATCCAGGCAAGTTTTGAATACCTCCAGAGATGGAGACTCCACCACCTCTCTGGGCAGCCCTATTCAATGGTCCATCGTCCTCAAGGTAAAGAAGTTCCTCCTCATGGTTAGGAGGAACTTTCTATGATCAAGTTTGTGCTCATTAGTTCTTGTCATAGAATCATAGAATGGTAAGGTTGGAAATGACCTCAAAGATCATCTAGTTCCAACCCCTTGCCATAGGCAGGGACACCTCCCACTAGCACAGGTCACTCAAGGCCTTGTCCAACCTGGCCTTGAACACCTCCAGGGAGGGAGCAGCCACAACCTCCCTGGGCAACCTGTGCCAGTGTCTCACCACCCTCACTGCAAACAACTTCCTCCTAACATCCAGTTTCAATCTCCCCTCTGCCAGTTCAAACCCATTGCCCCTTGTCCTGTCATTGCAAGACCTTGTCAATAGTCCCTCCCCAGCCTTCCTGTAGCCCCCTTCAGATACTGGAAGGCTACTATAAGGTGTTCTGTCACTGAACACAACATATTCAGGTTCTTTTTCAGACTAGATGAGTTAGTGGACATAAACCACTTTTTTTTATTATTTAATCCAAAATGTAGCTAGCTAACACACCACCTGGAGTGAAATTTAGTTTGATGAACTGTTGGGTCAGTCAGCCAATTCACTGCAATACTATTTTCTTATTATATGATTTATATTCTGTTGAAGTAAATTCTTTTTTGCAGCATGTTTAATTTTCATTTGGAAAGGTTGGATTACTTTATCATTCACAGCATGCTAGAGGGAAAAAAAAAAACCCAACATAACAAAATAAACAATCCCCTGATGTGGGACTTTAAATAAATGAAGAATCAGTACTTTGGAGATGGGGATTCTGTGCACACCACTGAATAAACAACAGCCCAGTTCAAAGGCTGCAATGTGGAGCTGGTTATTTGACTTTTTTTTTTCTTTTCAGTCTGTTTATGTTGTTAAATATCCACATTGTCAATAACATAGGACAAGCATCAGTGCCAGCTGGAAAAGAGCTTTCTTCCCCAGAAGAACAAAACTGAAGCAGAGTTCATGCCATTAAGCTCTGTGTCTTTGTGAGGAAGAGCAGTTGGGCATCCCAAGGAGCTGGTAGTTGCAGCTGAAGGAAGAAGTGATGAATAGGAAATAGGCTAAATTTGAAGGCAAGCCTTGATCTGAATGTCGTTAGAGATCTTCGGGGGCTGCTGCCTCATGAAACCAAGATTGGGTTTTCCCAAGCACGTGGCTCAAAATTAATGTCTTCCTCTCCAGAAAAACAAAAATCTGAGTAAAACAGAGAAACTGGGCAACTGATAGAGCCTCTCCCTTTCACAGCCACTGCTGGAACATCATTGCATTAGATTTGTTTGAGCAGCTGAGTGAAGTTTCCTGGCTTCAAGCTGCAGCCCAACAAGGCAAAAGCACTTCTTGCCATGGAAGAAAGTAAAGCTGTTTTTTGCCAATATAAATTAGCTAAGATTCAAACACTTGTTCCTGCTAAAAATTCAAAGATTGTAGAAGTGAGTTAACCTGTCTAAGAATCCTACAGTTGGAAATATGCCTTGCTCCCAGCAGAACTGAGGAATCTAATTTGTAAGTCGTAACAGGGAGATATTTGCACACTCAGAAATCTACAGTATTTTCTACCCTGCTTTAGGATGCACTGCAGTCATCTGCTGGGGGATTTGGGTTAATCCTTCCCACTTTCAGCTGGAATTGGAAAGGATAATAGTGGTGATGTTGATTTCTGTGTGCTGAATCTCCAGCGAGGCACAGGCAGAAGACTGGTTTGCTGCTTGCTGCCCACTTAGCATGTGGTACAGAAGCTCAGTCCAGCCCAGGAAGGAACACTAATACTATGCAGTTCCTCATGATACATGCAGCATTACAACCAATATCTCTTCAAAGAAAGATGTTACCTCTTTCTGTCCTGAGCAGGACAGAGTATAGAATCATAGAATGGTAAGGCTGGAAGGGATCTTAAGGATCAGCCAGTTCCACCCCCCTGCCATAGGAAGGGACACCTCCCACTGGTACAGGTTACTCAAGGCCTCATCCAACCTGGCCTTGAACACCTCCAGGGAGGGAGCAACCACAACCTCCCTGGGCAACCTGTGCCAGTGTCTCACCACCCTCACTGCAAACAACTTCCTCCTAACATCCAGTTTCAATCTCCCCTCTGCCAGTTCAAACCCATTGCCCCTTGTTCTGTCATTGCAAGACCTTGTCAATAGTCCCTCCCCAGCCTTCCTGTAGGCCCCTTCAGATACTGGAAAGCTACTATAAGGTCTCCTTGAAGCCTTCTATGAGTTGTTTCAAATGCAGGAGAAAGCAGCAACATCCAGCATATCTTTAGATATAAAGTAGTTTAGTACAAAAAGTGCTCAAAGTCACCTGTCCTGAATGCAAAAGAAATTAAACAGTTTCTTAGCACACAGGTCAACATCTCTTTCTGAACCACACTTAGGCCAAAAAGTTCTCTCCATTTTCACCCATGCCTGCTTCTAACCACCTCTTGAAACTTGTCTCAGCTGCTTGAGTCATTCTGTATCCCCGAGACCTGAGAACCATCATATAGCAAAACCCACTTGAGCTGTGTTTCTCTTTTAGACAGAAGCTGTTTTCACTCCAGCCCTCTGAATACCTGCAGAAACATAATGATTTCTTACATTTATCCCTCACAAAGACCTATTGTTAAACCTTTCTAATGACATTTAGTCAACATTTGGGTTTTGAACGCTTAGCAACAGCTACCAAATTTCTCATTGCTACGAGCAGCAGCCACGTGTGGCCCTGTGTCCCAACATTTATCTGCAGCAAAAGGCAGGGAAAGATAAATTATTCTGGTCTTTGAAGATAAAGAAGCAGCAGCATATTAGTTATACAGTTGTGTGGTTCAGCTTCCCAGTGGGGAAGTGATAAAAAAGGAATTGACTCAGAATGGCCACGGGCAGACAGCAGGACAAGGCAGCACGGGTGCTGGAAGAAGGTGAGCTCACTAGTGTGATGTGTTTGGAAATACTGTCAATGGGTGAGCATTCTAAACTATGCAAGAAATTGATTCATACTTAGCAAAACCTTGAAAGGTTATGTTACTTGTCTCTCACTGCGCATCGTTGGAGCATTCTGTTCTGAAGGAAAACCTGGCTTTCCTAATCAGCCCTCTCTGAGAAGGCAACCCACTCTTCCTTCTGGGCAGACAGATGTCTGGCAGATAGGTGCCTGGAAGGCTGGGGAAGGACTATATATAAGGGCTTGTAGCAAGAAGATGAGGGGCAATGGTTTGGAACTGGAGCAGGGGAGATTTAGGTTGGACATCAGGAGGAATTTCGTTACTATGAGAGTGGTAAAATGCCAGAACAGGTTGTCCAGGGAAGTGGTTGAGCTCCCATCCCTGGAGACATTCAAGATCCCACTTGTGGCCCTGTGCAACCTGATCTAGTTGGAAGTGGAACTAGATGATCTTTGAGGTCCCTTCCAACCTTACCATTCTATAAGTGTCCCTGCTCACTGCTGGGGCATTGGACAAGATGACTTTTGAGGGTGCCTTCCAACTTAAAGCAACTTGAATCTCTGAAATATCAATAAGCCTCAATCTTAAAGTGAGCTCTGCACAGATTAACTCATAACTCATGATATATTCAATGCCAAAATATAAATACTCAGTGCCAAAACAGAAACTAACACCTGGTTGGTTTTGATACCTCAGGTAGGGTTTGGAAGGAACCTCTGGAGATTTAGCCCAGCTGATATCCTGACAAATGCTATAGATCTTCAGTTCAGACTTGGCACAGTCAGTCCAAACACTTGGAAACAGAATATTTTCAAATCACCACCTGAAAACATTCACTGCCAGCAGCCAGCAAACAACCTGGGCATTTCTGTTGTTGTGCTGGTGGTGGTGGGGGTTAACTGAAATATGCAATATTTACAAAGATATTTAGAAATATAAAATAAAATCCATGAAGCATTTTGCAGCAATGTTTATAATTGATTTGGCTAAGCTCAGCTTTTAGGATTACTGCTTCTTTTTAGAATAACTGGATCATCTGAAGGATGAAGAAATTTTTGACCTATATATTCTAGTTACTGTCTTTCTTCCATTTACTTGTCTTTAGAGCATATTAAGACAAGCTAACCCATATAAATGCCTTGTGGGATATAAGAGCCAATTTTAGTTGTGTACAGAGTACCTGTACACCAAAGGAAGACAGATGGACAGATTCTTATTTTAGCACACACTGCATGGCAGGAGGAAACCATTGGAAAGCAGAACTTAGGTTTCTTTCTAGTCCAGAAAATTGCAATTATAGATTAGCCCAGAAAATTATAATGAAATAAGACATAGAGGGGGGAAAAAAAATAAACACAACCAAAGCAAACAAACACCCTTCATGCTGCTTATACTGATGCCTCTCATATCAGTGTTGGGCACAATGCTCAAAGCTATGAACTTAGCATTATCAAGGAGAAAGGACAGGACAGAATGTGGCAGCTAAATTTATCAGTGGATTCCACTTTCTGTAGGGAGGAGGTGACAAGTTGATGAGGAACACACAGGGGAAATGCTCTTTACTAGGAAGGAAATGAGGTGGACGTTGGTGAAGGTAGATATTACTGAAGCCCTTTTTGCAACCTAGGACCACAGCTTGCTCAGATAACATCTTCCCACAGACTAAGGAAATCTGAGTGTCTTGACTATGCATCACAGCCACATGCCCTTGCATGGGACTGGTATGCAGTGAAGCTGCAAGGATATGGTCCCAGGGCAGAGAAGACAGTGAGGATGGTGTCCTGGTTGTCCACAGTGCAAATAAAGCTATCTTAAAGTGAAAATGAGTGTCTTGCATCTGCAAAGACAACAGATCCTTTGCTTCATTCTCCTAGATCATAGCTCCACCACCCTTAACATCTCTCCTTCTTTGATTGATGTGTCAGCTTAGCACATCCATCCTACCATCTACGTGAAATGCACTCCATGTTCAATGCCAAGTGACCCAGATGAAAGAATATCTGTCTGACCCCGTGAGTGCCGAGTTCTCATTGTTAACCTGATATTTTTCATTGCCACTTGCCTCTCTGATGTACTGCACTGAGCAGTCATCATCACGACTGGAAAACAATATGCAAGCCAGAAAGACAGAGCACGCACGCTTTGGGGTGTTTACTCCAGCGAAAAGCCCCCTTCCCCTCTTAAGACAGACACTGGGTTTGGAGAGAAAGCAATCAACGGTGAAATTTCACTTTAGGAATGAAGTCACAATACTCTTCCCAAGCACAGGCAGCTCCCCTGCCAGACGCAGCCATTTCCAATCTGGGCCAGGGGAGGGCACTAAAGAGTTACACAAGGACCGAAAGCCGCAGGGAGAGCTTTGTCCAACATCTACATTGGCCTGGCAGTGATTTCCGGCTCATCAGGTACACTTCTGCAATGAAAAAGAAGCTTTGATACAGCCTCTTTGAGCTGGCTGAGCCACTTCCTTAATCTTTGGGGATAGCTGCTGAGGCCAAGCCTTGCTTTTGTGTTTTCTCTTTTCTTTCCAGATGGGTAAGGAGAGGCACATCCTTGTCAATGATTCTCCAAGAACACACTGTTGTCTGACAGAAGTCACACCATGGTGTGAACCACTAGTATTTTTAGGCATTAGTTTTGTTTCTCCCTAGTCAGTCAAATTAAGTTTTAGAGTTAAAAAAAAAAACAAAAACAAAAACAAAAAAAAACAGGCTATAAGATCCTTGCTGTAACTAAGCTAATACCACTGACACGCTTAAATAATGGACTGCAACTCTCAGTGCACTTCTAAGAAATCTCCTGCAAGGTTATTTGCAAATTTATCACATTTTCTCAGGACTTGGCTCCTTCTGGGAAGCAACAATTCAGCTTCATGTGCAAAGGGAATGTGTTTTGTCAACACAAATGAACAACACATCTATTTACATAATTAATTACCATCAAGCTCATGGTAGCGTAGCAGCTGAGACAATTCCTCCCATTTTCTGCCTGTCAGAGTAAACCATCACAACTGAGAACCTGCATTGAGGTCCTCCTTTGTAAAAACCTATCTGAATGAAGGCTCTGTTTTAATTCTAGCAACTTTTCTTTCCTTTTTAACTAGTAGGTAATTCTGTAACCAGTGGTAACATTTGCAATGGTACAAAACCATAATCAGATTTCATGCTTTAGTAGAAAAAAATTATCCCTGCAGAGACCAGGAAAGCTTTATGAAAATGTAGTCAATAGGGGTACAAGGTTCTGTATTTTTCTGGAGACCTTATATGCTATCTTTCATACCACACATGTAATCATAGAATCATAGGATGGCTTAGGGTGGAAGGGACCTCAGGGATCATCTACTCCAACCTCCCAGCCATGGGCAGGGATGCCTCTCTCAACTAGACTTGGCTGCTTGAGGCTTCAACCCCTTGAATATCCTTGATCCATCCTTGATCCATCCTAGGGTGCTGAGAGAGCTGGCAGATGAGCTGGCCAATCCACTTTCCATCATTTATCAACAGTCCTGGCTCACTGGAGAGGTCCCTGAAGACTGGAAGCTGTCAATGTGATGCCTATCCACAAGGGCTGGAAGGAGGAACCAGGAAATTCCAGACCTGTCAGCCTGACCTCAGTGCCAGGCAAGGTTATGGAACAGGTCATCTTGAGTACCATCACGAAGCACACAAATAATAGGTGAGACTGTATGATCTTGGAGGTCTCTTCCAACCTGGCTGATTCTATGATTCTATGAATCCTGACCCTCCCTGGGCAGCCTATTTCAGAGTCTCACCACCCTTGTACTGAAGAACTTCTTCCTAAGATCCATATCATGGTTTTCTCAAAGAAACCTACGTGCATAGAGTGGACAAGAATCACATTAAATTGTGGTTTAAAAAGAGGCTGGGTTTTTGATGTCTCCAAGTGAAGACTAGGAAGGAATCTTTGCCTCCTATATAGAAACCAGACAACTAAACATTGGCAAAGGACAGGTTAGTTTAGCATATGCGACAATGGTGTCAGAAAAACATATGGCAAAATCCTGATAATAATGAAAATGTGGCTGCAGATGAGAAGACAGCTTCAGATAACTCTTGATTGTCCATGTTTTCATTTCAACCTGTGGATCTTCTCTCCTTTTCCTGATTCCCTTTCTCTGCTGGGGAGGGGGATAGAGTAACTGCTAGAGTTTAGATTCAGTAAGTGTAGACACAGTGACATTGTAGACATTTATTTGGGAATTGTCATCTCAGCCCGTGCAAAGATGTGACCAAAGAGTCCAGCAGCAGAAGCCTTCCAAGAGAGTCAAGTTCTGCTCTGGTTTCCAGAGGAGTACAAGCCTGCTCCTCCCTGCCTGCTCACAAAACTTGTTTCTCTCTCCATGATCACAGTTTCCCATGACAACCATGTTTCTCCATAGGGACACCTTGTCTGGCTGCCAAGAGATGGATGTTTGTGAATGCAGAAATATCATTGGAGCTAGAGCTGCCCCAGCAGATGGGAATGGTTTGGGAGCTCATGGTGTTCAAAGCAGACACAAAGCCAATTCATTTTCCCACTCTTGAAAGGAATGACAACAAAGATTCATTGCAACCAGAAACATTAAACTTGCATTTCAAAGCAGAGCAAACAAGATATCACTTTCTCTTCAGATAACACCAGGAGCTTGCACAAGCCAGGTCAAGCTGTGCATGTGCACCCACTCTGACTCTGTGGGTGGAAGAGAATTGGAATCACAAGAGGATCCTGCATGATTTTCTGGAGAGAGCTGGCTGCCGTAGTATCAGATCCACACAGGCCCCAGGGGATGTGCAAAAGGACCATCCCCACGAAAATCAGAGGGAAGCACTCTGGTTGCTGGGCCTCCCCAGGAGCTGCAGCAGGGTCTGCCCAGAGCTGGGGGAGTCTGTGGGTTGTTTCCTCACCCACTTCTTCCGATCGCGCTCCCTGCTTGTGTGCGCCCCGGCTCGAAGGGGTGGGGGGAGAACTCTCTGTATGTCGTGGTTTTGTTCCCTTCATTACCATGCAGACAATATTTGGCTGTTCCCAAGGAAGGTCTGGGATCCCTGCTCTTTTCCCAGGCTTTCTTCTTATCCATGAAAAGAGGAAAAACAACGAGGAGCCTGTTCGGCTCCGTCTGGCCGAGCCATGGGCTGATGGTGATGTAAGCCGCAGCGCGGCGGTGAGTGGCTGCAGCCAAACTGGTCATGCTCTGTCCACGCATGGCTCGGCCGTCGGCTGCCACCGCCTCACACCTCGGCCCCCGCACCGCACAAAGCCGCCGAGGGGGGGGGCATTCAACGGCCGACAAAGAGCCAGCCAAGCATGAAACTGGAGGGGATCGCTCGGCCTTCACCCAAACGCCTGCCCGCAGCTCAGGCTCCTCCTGGCTCAGCAGGGGTAGCCGCCTGGGGCTGCGGAGATGGCGATGATTAGCTGGTGGGACTGGGCTGTGTGAACCTGGGGCTGGCGGAGGAAGCACGGAAGGAAGAAAACCAAATCTGCTTTTGCTTCACAGGATAAATTGCTTTCAAACTGGCAGAGGGGAGATTGAAACTGGATGTTAGGAAGAAGTTGTTTGCAGTGAGGGTGGTGAGACACTGGCACAGGTTGCCCAGGGAGGTTGTGGAGCACAGAAGCACAGAACGTGATCAAAGATCACATTCTGTGCTTCTGTGCTCCACATCCTCCCTGGAGGTGTTCAAAGCCAGGTTGGATGAGCCCCTGAGTGACCTGTACTAGTGGGAGGTGTCCCTGCCTATGGTGGGGGTTTGGGACTGGATGAGCTTTGAGGCCACTTCCAACCTAAACCATTCTATGATTCTATACAAGGCCAAGTGGTGTAAATCACAGTCTCACTGTTTGCAGTGGGAGATACATCCAAATGCCTACCAGCATAAAAAGGCAGTGGGTGACGCTGGACAGCTGGAGACAGTTCACCTCTACACCTGCTGCACAGTTCCTTGCTGGACAATTAGTAAGCCAAAAGTCTACTAACATCTGTTTAAACAAAAAATATTTAGGCAGTGGGTTCAAAGGTAGTTTGCATGATTTTGTCATCTTATACTCAGAAGTATTCATTAAAGTGCAATTAAAAAAATTAAATCCTCAGTCAATTCTTTGATGGACTTTTCAGTTTGAATTTTGAAAATGAGTTACAGTCTTATAACCAGAGATGGGTTACCACAGAAAGACAGTAACTCTTACACTTGTGATCTTGCCAGACATCTGACATAGAAAGGACTTCTTCAATACTTGGCATTCCCTCACAGTAGGAGGTAGTAAATACAGGATTTATGTTTGTTATCTAACTTGTTAGGTAGCTTTGCTTTTCAGGCTTCATTCTATCTTCACTCAGTGCATCAAAGACTGATTTGTGGGCTGACACATCTGAACATTTTGATACTCACAACAGTTACAGACTCTTGACAGATCCAGGAGGAATGAAAAGCAATGGAAGTTTGCAGCTTGTTTTCAGAGGCTGAAAGTATTGCACCAGATTTTCCTAAGAAAATATTAGACTTTAAGTGAAGGGGGAAGAAGATAAATGGAGAGGATGAAGTGCTGTACATTATCTGAAACATCTCTGACCTTAAAAGTGGATCAGCTTCCAAAGTAGCAGTGGACTTACCTTTTAGGATGCAATTTCCCAAAACATGGCCTGGAATTGTGCCAGAGGGAGTTTAGGTTGGATATTAGGAAAAAAAATTCTTTACTAAGGAGTGGTCAGGCATAGGAACAGGCTGCCCAGGGTGGTGGTGGAGTCACTGTCCCTGGAGGTGTTCAAGAAACTTGTGGACATAGCACTTCAGGACATGGTTTGATGGCCACGATGGTGTTGGTTTGGTGGTTGGACTCACTGATCTTAGAGTTCTCTTCCAAACCAAACAGTTCTGGATTCTGTGATTTAAACTTGCACAACAGGTGCCTGACAGCATGAGGGTTCACCCTTCCAGAGTTTTGTGTTTGAAATGTACTGTATTTACATTTAGCCTAATTAAAGGCTGGAAATTAATTCATTAATTGCTAATTATAATGAAAATGAGTGCCCAGATACTTGAGCTGTATGCCTTTGTACTCATTAAGAGACAGGCTCGAAGTGCAAATAAACAGTAAAACCCTGCCAAGTAAATCCATACTTACCAACCAGCAACACAAATATTCACTAAAGCAAGCCCTCCCCTCAAATTCTCCATTAGCCTTTTTTAAGTGCTTCCAAATACTTTGGTCATCTTCTTTCTGTTTCAGTCCCTTCCTCAGGAGTGTGCAGGTGCTGCCTGTTTTTGCAGGCACATCAAGGGTGATGGACATTTTCATTCAGGAGATCAGAAGCTGTCTTCAAGACAGTTCAGTCTCTCACTGCCAAGTATTGGCATTTGGAGGCTGACACATAAAAAATGAAATATCACAGTAAACTCATACATCCACTGCTACATTCAGGGTCTGTCTCTCTTACATTAGTATATCTCATGCACACACACACACAAGTGTTTGTGACAGCAGGAAATGCAGTAGAGGGGCTACAGCTGCACTACTAAAATCAGAAAGTAAAAGTGCATGGAAGAGGGAAAGGGTTTCAGGTTTCTTTATTAAAAAGTAAAGCTAAAAATAAAACAGTCTGCCACTGTGTGTTTTTACACAAAATGGAGCTGGGGAGGTGATTTACTATTGGAACAAAAAACAAACAAAACCACAGCCTAGAAAATTGGAAAGTCTTCCCCCAAGTAGTTTTCTTTGCTAATTAATTTGTCTTCCCCATTAGACGTTTTCCTATGCCTGTAATACCAAGCTCTGTTTTATGACCTCTCTGCCTTTTCGTTCACGGTACTCTGAACCCCAGGGCATCGCTCTCCACTGCTGCTAGCTAGCAACGACTGCAATTAGCACAAGGTGATACTTGCAGCCCTGGGCTGTTCTCATTAAGACTCAGTGCTTCACACTTCAACCTGACTTTACCTTACTGCCAGTAATTCCTTGCCAAAGCCACCTTCCAGCCATGAAATCTAAAACCTTAACAGTGACTTCTGCCAGACCTGACTCTCTAGTGCTCTTCTGGGGGTTATCCAAAGCAGAGGCATCTCCTGCATTTCTTCCACCACTAGATCCTCTCTTTAGGAAGCCAAGAACTGCTTGAGCTATGATTTTTAAACAACTGAACACTTCAAGAAACATACAGAAAGGAGGAAGATGAAGACTCTGAGCTGGCACATGGCTTTGTTTTTATGTACTTTGTAATTGTGCTCACAGTTGTCTTCTGCTTTGTGACAGTATTTCCAATGCAAAATTCACCCGGTTCTGATTCTGATAGCTATGGCAGAGCAGCAAAGCAAACAAAAGATCTTGAGAACAGATTACAGTCAAACAATCCACAGAGGACTTAACTAGGGCACTGTGCCACTTGTGAGTCCTGGTTTGCTCTGGTAAAATTTGTAAACTGTGTTAAAACATAAATACATACATAAAGAAAGAGAAAGCAAGTAAAACCTTCATAGGCCTCCAGAGAAAAAGGCAGGCATCTTTTGGTGCCTATATGAATATATGTTTGGTTGGTTTTGACAACAGAGGACTCTGTTGCTGGTGAATAAACATTTCCTGTGCCAGAAAGGAAACCTTCACACATCAGAAAGGCAGAAGCAAGAAGAGGCTTTTCACTCTGCTGCTTGATGCTGGTGTTGGTGCTGGTTTTGTGTGTGGGGACCCAAGCTTTCGTGGCCATGGGGAAGTAAAATAGTTCTTTATGGAGTATTTTACAAAGCACTATCAATCATTCCAGTATGAGCCTGAAGCAGAAGGGGAGCAAAGGAGAGGTCATGCACAAAAAAAGGTTGTGTTTTGAGCCACGCAGAGAATGGAGATTTGACTGTGGGAAAGCAGATTCACAGTTATGCAGACCCTGAACTTGGCCTTAGAGAGCAGATAAGTGCTGCTTGTGCCTACAGTGTCCTCTTGCTGAGGTCTAGCACCTATAAAATAAATCCTGTAATGAAAGCACATCTCCTCATAATGCAGTCCTGGAAGGGGCTGATTCATCTAATATCTCTTGCTTACAAATGTGCCGTGGGGTTACCATAGTTCAGGCAGCCTCATTAAAAGCAGTGCAAAACACGCAGAGCCTGAATGGAGATGAAATAAAAGCTCTATAGATGGCTGTTACACATAATCCATTTGGTACTATGCTTGGGGGGAACAAAGGAGCACATTGTTTATAGAGCTGCTCTCTGCCAGCAGCAGGACAAATTCTTATACGATTCCAGTGAATATTTTACAACTTTCAACAAAACCAAGAGTGTGCCTTCTTCATAATGCTAGTAATTCATAACTGGGAGAGGGATGGAAGCTGAAGAGTGACAGCAGGAGTGAAAAAGTGAGATCAGGTAATTAGTTCTGAAGTTCTTCCTGATTCTGAGCACCCAGAGCCCTGCAGTGGAAACGAGGAGGAATTTTTCATTATTTGACATGCATTGCATATATTGTGAAGTTTAGAATCTATTCCCTAACCACTAAATCCAAATAGTTTATAATTCTGCAATACCAGTAGGTGACAAAGTCTCACTAAGTTTGGATGGACAAAAATAAGAGGGTGTTTTCGAAATAAAAGTTGGCCAGGTGCTAAAAACACAACAGCAGGCACTGAATCACAGAATGATTAAGGTTGGAAAAGACTTCTAAGATCATCAGGTCCAAACATCAACCCAACACCCCAAAGTGCCATGTCCACATGTTTCTTGGACATCTCCAGGAATGGTGACTCCATCACATCCCTGGGCAACCTGTTCCAATGCCTGACCACTCTTGCAGGAAGGATTTTCCTAATATCCTGTCTAAGCAATGAATTTGATAAGTACAGGACCTACCTAGTTACATGAAAAAAAAAAAAAAAAGAAAAAAAAATTGCTATTTCTAGATCTACATCTGGCATATATATGAAGGCTTTTTTTTATCCCAACAAATGAACATAGAATATAGTTTGCAGTTTACATATTATTTGTTTTCTCATAGCCTGAGTTTAAATGATGTAGGTGTAGATTTCATACTGAATCCATGGGAGTTGTGGGGATTTTAAACATGCCAACCTAGTTCCCACCTAACCAATTAGCACCAGACAATTCACATTACACTTTTCTTTCTTTTCCAGGACCTATGTCTTCAAGATTATACTCCCATTCTGAAGTCCTGATTTCCAGATGAGGGCAAGCACTCCTTAGGGTGATATAAACCGAGAGGTGAGGTTTATGCCAAAACAAAGGAGGTGCATGGAGATTTTCTTCCAGCTGACATGCAATACACCAACAGAGCTAAACCCATTTGCAGTGTAAGGACACTTTTGTGTCACCCTGCCTACATATGTACAAAACATTAGAAACATTTACCAGCTGCAAGCGAACCTGAGAGGTATCAGAAACACACTCCAAAACACCCTGTTGTGAGGTGTTGTTCAGAACAGTTGTTAAACAGTAGCTGAAAGAAGAGATTTTCACCTCCCCTGGTCAAGATACAACTTAGCCCAGCTTAGAGGGGCAGGGTGTCTCTCAGACAGTCCTTCAGAAGGGAAAGCAAAGCAAAGAGACCCTGAATGCAGTCAGGGGCCNATATGTATAAACCACCACCATAGGTGATTAATATGTATATTCAGGAATACAAACTCCAGAAGGATATATTTCTACTGCACCTGGGAGGTCTCATGGACTGAGCAAGTAAAGTGGGATCTTTCTGACAGTTTGATATGTCCAAGTTTAATTGCTGGCACATTCTGAACAAGGGAGTCCACTGAAAACTTGTTCTGAAATGCTACTATGCAAAAATCAACAGGCAACAGCTGAGATGAAGCAATTAAATGGAAGAGGAAATACAATTCAGTGATAGGGAGGAGCTTTGTACATTGCCCCTGTAGTTAGCACTGGTGACACCACACTTGGAGAACTGTGCTCAGTTTTGGACCCTTCACTACAAGGACACAGAGGTGATAGAGTTTGTCCAGAGAAGGACAATGAAGCTGGTGAAGGGTCTGGAGAACAGGGCTGGTGAGGAGCAGCTGAGGGAACTGAGGGTGTGTAGTCTGGAGAAAAAGAGACTGAAGGGAAACCTCATTGCTCTCTACAATTACCTGAAAGGAGGCTGTAGTGAGGTGGGGGTTGGTCTCTTCTCCCTAGTACCAGGTGGTAGAATGATAGGAAGAAGCTCAAGTTGCACCAGGAGAAGTTTAGGTTGGATATTAGGAAACATTTCTTTGCTGTAAGAGTGGTCAGGATGCCCAGAGAGGTGGTGGAGTCACTGTCAAAGGATCAAAAACCATGTAGACATGATGCTTTGACATGTGGTTTAATGGACATGGAGTCAGGTCAACAGTTGGCTCAAAGGTCTTAGAAGTCTTTTCCAAACCAAGGAGTCTGTGACTCTACAACTGGACCTTAGGGGGTTAACTTAAAAAACCCAAGCTGAGAGATGGGCTGAGGAGAGGGCTGGTGGCTGCTCAGCTAGGTGCTGAGCATGGGAAGCTTGTGTTAGTGAGATGAGCAACCAGCAGGTCTNTTCCAGATGAGGGCAAGCACTCCTTAGGGTGATATAAACCGAGAGGTGAGGTTTATGCCAAAACAAAGGAGGTGCATGGAGATTTTCTTCCAGCTGACATGCAATACACCAACAGAGCTAAACCCATTTGCAGTGTAAGGACACTTTTGTGTCACCCTGCCTACATATGTACAAAACATTAGAAACATTTACCAGCTGCAAGCGAACCTGAGAGGTATCAGAAACACACTCCAAAACACCCTGTTGTGAGGTGTTGTTCAGAACAGTTGTTAAACAGTAGCTGAAAGAAGAGATTTTCACCTCCCCTGGTCAAGATACAACTTAGCCCAGCTTAGAGGGGCAGGGTGTCTCTCAGACAGTCCTTCAGAAGGGAAAGCAAAGCAAAGAGACCCTGAATGCAGTCAGGGGCCCCACAGGGGAACCAACGGATCTGCAAAGGAAAGGGCACACTATGGGGCCCTGACTGTTAATACCATCTTTGTCCCATGAAGAGAAGTGGCGGCCAAACATGGGCTGGTGTAAAGATGTGAAGGCAGCACTGGGGCAGATATGCAAATTTCTGTGGGAAAACACTCCCTCAGAGGCTTTGAGAATCATGACATGTTTTCACATAAATCATTAGGTAAGACAGGATCCTTATTTTCCATCCAAACAGCACTCCAGAAGACGAGGGGAGCTGAGGGCCACTCCTCTTCCATGCACAACCACTTCTACCTCTACCCAGCTAATCACACAGCAACTGCTCTGCTGTATATCAAACTGGCAAATATGATTAGGATATAGAAATTCTCTTCTGAGGTGTCTCTTAATTGTGTATCTGGGGTAAATACTGACAATTAGAGTACAGGCAGAGGCACATTCAGATTTCCCAATTATTCATTTTTCTGCACTATGAGTTCCTAAAGTTAATTGAGGGACTATTTGTGTCATAGGTGGTTAATATCTATATCAACCATATACATATATATATATATATANTAGGAAGAAGCTCAAGTTGCACCAGGAGAAGTTTAGGTTGGATATTAGGAAACATTTCTTTGCTGTAAGAGTGGTCAGGATGCCCAGAGAGGTGGTGGAGTCACTGTCAAAGGATCAAAAACCATGTAGACATGATGCTTTGACATGTGGTTTAATGGACATGGAGTCAGGTCAACAGTTGGCTCAAAGGTCTTAGAAGTCTTTTCCAAACCAAGGAGTCTGTGACTCTACAACTGGACCTTAGGGGGTTAACTTAAAAAACCCAAGCTGAGAGATGGGCTGAGGAGAGGGCTGGTGGCTGCTCAGCTAGGTGCTGAGCATGGGAAGCTTGTGTTAGTGAGATGAGCAACCAGCAGGTCTGCAGCCTCCGCGCTCAATAGAACCCACCCGGATGTGTGCTGTGATCAGCCCACTGAACACCTCCTGCTCTCCCCTGCTGCTCCACCAGCCTGCCTCCAGACAGCCCCCCCAGGAAAACACCCTGCTCCTGCTCCTCCATGCCCTGACAGGACTGAAGAGAACATCCCTCCATCCATCCTAGAGCCTCACACAGCCACACAGGCTTTGAAACACACTCTGCTCCCCCCATAGGTCACTCTGAGGGGACTGCTTCACCCATACCAGTTTCCAGCAGAAAATTCCCAGAATCACATTGGATGGGATCATGGGCTGGGGGCAACATAAGTGACTAATGAGTCCTCTGCAGAACAAAACCTCCTCAGCTCTGTCACCAGATAGTTGCTATGGGGTTTTGACACTGCTAGCAAAAAAATTTGCTTTGGCCAAGGGGGATTGGAGGAGGGGAAAAACACAACAAATATACAGAAAAGTCCTCCATTGTACACTGGCAATTATTCTGAGCAAAATCCTGTGCCTGTTTGGAATTTCAAGCTCTGTATAAATGCTTTCAATCAGATCTTAAAAAAAAAAAAAACAAAAAACAAAAAACAACCAAAAAAACCACCAGAACTCCCACCAAAAATACAAATGAGGAGACTTTGTTAAGAGCAGACAGCTTGAAACATGTCTTGTTAGCTATCAACAGAGTCTGTTAGAAATGTTGGAAGGTTTCAGCTAGGTTGATGTGAAAACAACATCAAATATCCCCTCCTGTGAGACCAAGTTAAATATTCAATTAAGGCTAGGCTAAATGCACGCTTCACTGCAATCAGCTGCAGCAACATCAGAATCTTTTAGTGGGATGTTTTACCAAAGTCTTGAGTTTCAACAGGTTTCAAAATGCTTTGTGGCAGTTGGCAGCTTTCATGGGTGAAAAATACTCTCATACATGGAACAAGTTCTGTCTGTAATGTCCAGCGAAACAGAAATGAGAAGTTAGCCAGAGAAGGCTTTTTAAAGTCCCTAAAAATGGATGCTCCTCATTTTATAAGGCATAAAAAACCCAGAGCAGGATGTTAGAGTTTTAAAGTACCCTACCCATCTGGAAGAAGAGTCTTTCTGCATATATTTTGAGTGACACAACCACAGGCTTTTGTCACCACCCCCACTTGAAGGAATATCCTGCTAGACCCGACAGTGAAGATTCTAGGTTCAATGCTTCTACAAAAGCCTAGAGAAACTGCCATCCTTTGGCAGCCTCAGGCATTTCTAAATTGTTTTCTGCATTCCAAAAGTGGCAAGAAGCAGAGTGCCCCACTTCCCTAGAAACACACTGTAGAAAGGTTCTTCACCTTTTCCAGTGTCATCTGCTCTAGGTGATCCTGCTGTGGCAAGGGGGCTGGACCAGATGATCTTTTGAGGTCCCTTCCAGCCCCTGACATTCTATGATTCTATGATCTGTAGTCAACTGCATCAAACCAGAATACCTGGGAGCACAATTAATTTGGGTTTGTATGCTTACATCTGTATTGACAAGGTCTTGTAATGACAGGACAAGGGGCAATGGGTTTAAACTGGCAGAGGGAAGATTGAAACTGGATGTTAGGAGGAAGTTGTTTGCAGTGAGGGTGGTGAGACACTGGCACAGGTTGCCCAGGGAGGTTGTGGCTGCTCCCTCCCTGCAGGTGTTCAAGGCCAGGATGGACAAGGCCTTGAGAGACCTGTTCTAGTGGGAGGTGTCCCTGCCTATGGCAGGGGGTTGGAACTAGATGATCCTTGAGGTCCCTTCCAACCTTACCATTCTAGGAGTCTATGATGGTATGCTTATATGCCATAAATATGTGGTCTCTTCCTCCTGGTAACAGCTGAAATAGCCTTAAGTTGCACCAGGGAAGTTTAGGTTGGATATTAGAAGAAATTTCTTCACTGGAAGGGTTCTCAAACACTGGAACAGGGTGTCTGGGAAGGTGGTTAAATCTCCATCCATGGAGATGTTTAAATGGTGCAGAGATGTGGTGCTGAGGGTGAACATTGGAGAGTTTACAGGAGTTGTGCCTGGTGTTCATCCAGCACAGCACCTTTGCCAGCCCCATAGCCATCAGAAACTAAGCACAGACATGATGTTTAATGTTTTTATTTTTTCCCTAGGTGTTTTCTTTCCCTTTCACACACACAATGAATGCATTCCTTGTACACTGGCTTCTTCACAGACCAGCAAATAACACAACTGGTGGAATTCCTCTAGGTGGAATGTTTCTCCAGAAGAAAAAGAAACCTGGGGCTGACAGATGACAAAGTGAATTATCTAAAGCAATATTTTCTTGTTGAAAGCTGTGGTGGTGAGCAGATAAAAGCAAATCTTCAGCTTCTGGAAAAGAAGGAAGGAAAGCAGCTCATCTTGTTTAGACACTTACAGTTCCTTCATTGAGATTGTCTTATTTCCTTCAGACTGGGCATGAGAGGAGCTTCAAAGAGGTTTCATTCTTAGCAAGATGTGACAGCTCACCTTCTGGAAATTGCTCTTTCCAAAGAGGGAACTTACAGGACTAGATATTTATCCTTGAAGATGCCCTGTGCTCATCATTTGTCTGCACAAGAAATGCGCCACAAGGGACTACCCATACTGAGTTATCTATTTCTGCCCTTAGACAACCTAAGTTCAGCACTTTGTTTTTTCTAAATAATATCTTCACTCCCTGCCCATCACCTCCAGTCATTTCCATTTCTTCAGGCTGACAAGTGAAAAACAATAGAAATCATGAGATCACATCCAGACACTCCTGAGTGCTTCAGTCTAAACCAATTAATGCTGGCCTCTGGGTGCACCTTCACTTCAGTTTGGACCAGGAGCACAGTTTGAACAGTTTGCTGATCACCCCCACTATTGGGCTTTTTATTCATGCTGCAGAGTGCTCTTGGAGAGTGCATCTCTTTCAGATGCAAGGCAGTTGGCAGCTGCACTTAAAGGGTACCTCTACCATCCTTCAGTTGCTAATGAAATGTGCAGCAGCCACATCGGCTGCTCAGCACCAACTTCCCCGTTTGAGGCAGCACTCCTATTAGGCTGCAATACCTGTTAATGTAGTAGTAAGCTCAGAGAGTTAACTTCAGGAGAGGATTAAAGCACAGAAACTGAGAAGACACCAGCCTAATGTCTTTGGTTTCTGTCAGTTCCCTTTTCTGCTGGTTAGCTAAGATAGATTCTGAGAAACCCTTCCACAGGCATCATTTCTTCCCTGGATGTCAGCTGAGACCTGCACCTACAACAAGTTTCAGGATCCATCAAGTGGCACAGCTTCTAGTTGCCAGCAATCATTTAATACCCAGAGCAAGTGTGCTACATGGTATCACTGCTGCAAAGGAGTAGAACCTCCTTCAGAAACTACTTACCTTCAAAGACTTGAAGTTAAATCCCAGAATATTTCAGAAATTTCTCTCCTTGTTTATATGCCTCAAGTTCAGTTGTAAATAAAGTTTCTTACTTGATGTGCTGGTTTGAGGCTAATTGGAATATTTTAATGAGAAAAACAAGATTATTGGCTGTGAAAAAGAGGACAATGCTGATGTCTACTNGGGTAGGGAACTCCTAAACCATCACACTTGGCTAGGTGGGGTTATTTGTCATCCTGTCAAATGTAGACTGGCAAACATTCCTCCTAACCCTTCATTGGGGATGGGGACACAAAATGTATGAAAAGCGAAAGGAGAATCTGGTCCTCAGGAGTCAGCAACTTCATTGGGCTACACCTCTTTGGCATCTCCTAGGATTACCTACAAAACCTTCTGCTGGGAAAGGGTAACTTACCTTTAGAACATTCCTATACCATGAAGGAATAAAGTCAGACACTGAAACAAACCAAACCCTATGGTCACCCTCTGTTTCCCTTACACCCAAGTGCCATCTAAGCTGCTCCTGTGATTCTTCTGTGGCATTTACAATGTAACAATCCTAGAAACAATCTCCACGGTTTATGTCTGTTACAAGATGCTGCAAACACGCTCCTGAACTTTCTTGGCCTTGTGCTGCCATGAGCATAGTTACCAAAAGGAGAAGCAGAGGATGGTAGCCTGCAGAACTGGGTGTGTCCTGGAGGGTATATCCTGGCTACACCACAACCCTGGTGGATATATCCCTCTGGCTGATGCCATCCAGCTTTTGGCTTTGCCTGAAGTCCAGAATTTAAGACAAGCATTTCCATGTCCAGAGGAGGGCCACAAAGATGCTCAGAGGGCTGGAGCAGCTCTGCTATGAGGACAGGCTGAGAGAGTTGGGGCTTTTCAGTCTGGGGAAGAGAAGGCTTCCAGGAGACCTTAGAGTAGCCTTCCAGTATCTGAAGGGGGGCTACAGGAAGGCTGGGGAGGGACTATTGACAAGGTCTTGCAATGACAGGACAAGGGGCAATGGGTTTGAACTGGCAGAGGGGAGATTTAGACTGGATGTTAGAAGGAAGTTCTTTCCAGTGAGGGTGGTGAGGCACTGGCACAGGTTGCCCAGGGAGGTTGTGGCTGCTCCCTCCCTGGAGGGGTTCAAGGCCAGGTTGGATGAGGCCTTGAGTAACCTGTGCTAGTGGGAGGTGTCCCTGCCTATGGCAGGGGGTTGGAACTGGATGATCCTTGAGGTCTCCTTCCAACCTTACCATTCTATGATTCTATGTTCATGCTCACTAAATGCCATCTACTGACACAGACAAAGAAATGTAGGAAGCAAGCAAGATATTCAACAACCCATCAGCAGCAACCACTCTCTTAGAGTTCTGTAGCTACTAATCTGCAATAGGGTTCAGCTCTCCCTGAAGTTCAGCTATAAAGAAGTCTTCAGTGGAAGAATACAACTGGATAATGTTTATAATGTTTCTGGGATGTCTGGGAGGAATTAAGCTTAAACAGAAGTCAGAAAACTCACAGAAAGAAGCCAGTATGAGAAGAGAATTGGCTGTTCAAAGCACAAACCTGAACAAAACCCACCTGGCAAACAGAGGAAGTTCCAATTGTCCTTACATTGTCTGCCCACAGCTTTGGACAGCTACACTTGAAGAACAGATATTAGTAACAACTGGCAGCTTTCCATGAACTGTGAGAAATGCAACCAGGACACGTGCCCTACACAGAGGGAACCATCAGCTTTCAGTGCTGAAACATTCTGGTGCTTCCTGACACTCACAGTCTGGACAGAAGGCAGGTGAGTTCAGGTTACATACCCAGATCCATCTGAGATCAGCTCAATGGAGTTTACATGTCACCAAGCACAGAACCTAAAATACAAGGCTGCCTACTCTGCTCTATTAATAGCATTTCTAAACATCAGTGTCACCAGGAGATTTGTTTCTGAATGCAAATATAATAAATCAACCATTTCCTGTGGGGATGATTGATGCATGACAAGTCTAAGGTGTCTGCATCTAGAGCTGTGAGTGTTACAGACTTAGAAAATTTGTCCATAAATACCCTGCTAAGTATTTCAAGCTTGGGTGGAAACAAAACCAGAAAGCTCGACAGCTACAGTAAAGGCTTTGATCTCAGGAAAATAAACAGTTAGCAAATGGATTTGTCTCATAACCATTCCTACAGCTCCAGTTACTGTGGGACAATATTACCTGGAGTAGGATCTGTATGATATTGTACTGACCAAAGGTTCCAGAATTATAGCTCTTGATGTGACAGAAAAAAAATGTGCACAGCTCCTTCTTGGTTATATACAACTAGACAAACAGCCTTCTTACCATCACCATCTTGCACACACATTTTACTAACAGAAGTTGAAATGGTCTGTGCAGTTGTACATTCACACATGTGATAATCTTCACAGTGTGTACTAGACTGCTCTGTGAGAAAAGAAACTGAAGAAACACCATGAGAAGTGCACATGTACCTGTGCTGCACAGAGAAGGCTCTGTGTACTGAGTGATGCTGATCACTTTAAACCTGATTTATGGTCTGATGCAGAATCTCCTAGCAGGAAACTGCTTGACAAAAAAAAAGCAGCACTTTGTGGTGGGCAAACACACACATTCTGAAATACAAAATACAGAAAGTATTCACAGGAGGGAGGTTTGTGTTCCTTTAACTGTCATGCTGTCATTAGAATATGTCCCTAAGCAGAGGTGTGTTTAAGGGATTAAGAAGGTGTTTAAGAAGGAAAAGGAAACTTGGCACAGGGAGAAAGCTAAGGCTGGCTTTGCTTCAACAGCATAACTGCACTCCAGTCTCAGCCAATGTGGGGTTTGCAGATTCCAGTTTGCAAATTGTGACAGCAGATGGCTGAGACCTGCCCCCATACAAATCCCATGCCTGAAATGGCATTGCCTACATTTACACACCCTGAGCAAAGAGACTTTGATTTCCAGAGAAGCCTGTGAGTAACTCCCATTCCCACATACTGGGATGTTAGAGAGGGTAGAGGATACTGGAAACAACAGCTGAGTATGTGGCCACTCTTGCATGGCCAATAAACTTTTATTTAGATTTGGAAGGAAAACACATTCGCAAGAAGAAAGATCTAGGGAGATTTATTGCTCCCCTGAAATCCACAGAAGTCTTACAGGTTCCCCATCAGCATGTCAGTGCTTGAAGCAAAAGGATGAGCAGGTTCTTTAAATCACAGGCTGAAGTCAGTATCAGCATAAACTGCACAGAGACTTCATCTCCACGCTGCTTCCTGGTTGATACAATCTGTGTATGAGGAGTAATCCAAATATTGGATTGCACATATTTGGCAGGTCTTGCACCCCTCTTCACAGACCATGGTTTTGTCATAACTCACAATGAAGTTACTGTAATACTGCTCAAACAGTTTGCTGTGTGGCACAGACAACTTCTTGGCCATTTCATATAGGCTTTCTGGCTTCAAGTCTTCGATGCCATAAGCTTTAGTCAGGATGTATTCTAATTTCCACTCTGATTCATTCCTCTTGTTTGCATCTCTGAGGTCCAAGTAAAACTGCCAAAGATCCTACAGTTAAAAAAAAAAACAAAACAAAACAACCCCAAAAAGGAATGAAAAAATAGGCATGGCTGTATTGCTTTCTTCCCTGCTTCATTAAGTCTCTGGAGTGATATATTGATTAGGAAGCTGTCACTCCTCATTAATCACAACTGAATAGAAGGTCACGTCCCACCCCAAGAGCTGGGCTTACACCCAACGCTGGTACTTGCAGTGCAATAATGGTGGGGGGATGGGGAGGAGAAGAAAAAGGCACCACAGTGGTAGTGTTTGAGGGCTTGCCTGTCCAAACCCTGAACCAAACTTGACTATCCTCATGGCTGCTTTTGCAATTGGGGCAAGAGGGTGAGAATCAGAAGTTTCCTTTCTGTGGACACTGCTGAGGGGCAGAAAGGACAGAGGAAAAAAATGACCCAGGGAGAATTTAAGGGAAATTCAGAGATGGAAATGCAGGAGTGAAATGTGCACAAGAAAGAGGTAGCCTGCATTAGCATAGGTCTCTAGAAGGAAACCCCAGTCCCAGCTGCAGGGTGCACCATCACTGAAGTCAGCAAGGTCAATATTTTATCCTGAATGACAGCAAGAATATCCCAGTCATTCAGAGCCAAAATAATTATATAGGATTCACTTTATCTCCAAAAATCACATGACACTACAGAAGTATTCCCTCTTCCTTCTGTAATTTTCCTTACCTATAATTTCCTATAAAAATTATAAAGTTTATATAGGAAGATGCATGATTAGGAAAGGCATCACATAGTTAAAAGTGTTTTCCTTTATCTGCTCTACACCCTTTAGAAGCATTTCAGAGAGTCCATTCCAAAACTCAGGTTATAACCAGCAAACAACATTGGTATGTTATCAAGCTCAGGTTTTTGGTGAACCTTTTTAACCCTTGCAGAGCTCCCTGCAAACAGTTTTAGTATTCTGTCCAGAAAATTCCTGAAGGTCTTTGATTCTCTGTTGTAAGGATATTCAATAGGCAACAGGAAGTACTGGGCAGTCCTGCAGGCACAGAAAGGCTGAGCAATTTCTTTCAGATTTCCTTTTGCTCAAAACCAAGAGTGAGCAAAGTTCTTCCAATAATCAGAATATGACTGAGGCTGACAACTTACTGTCATTTTTAATGACACTAAACAAGGCTCCCAAATCTTCACTTACCAGCAGGCTATAATCAAGAAGATCGTATTGATACAATCTGACACCAGGGTTATTGGACTCCATTTGCCATACATTCTTCACTGGGGTTACAGCAGGTGCCACAAACAGGGAATTTACTGGCTTTCCTGTAGGGAGAGGGAAGAGGGAACAGTTTGCTTCCAATCATTTCTCTCTCAAACAAATAGAGAACCAACACAGCAAGAACCAGAGTGACTGGCCGAGCATTTTTTTCTCCCTATGTTAGTTACACTATTGTGAACTCCTTCTGTACTTCCACTGGATAGACCAAAATCTGTCTAAAATACCACAGCACACATTTCCCTCTGTACCAGTTAAGTTAGAGGCTTCCCATCAATTCCACTACCTGTGCAAAATGGTCTTCCTTATACAAGAATTCTCTGTAGTTTGCGTATTTCTACTGAAGAAGTATTCACCACTTTAAGTTGCTGTATTTTCCATGTAGCTTTATGTATTTATAGAATCACAGAATGGGCTGGGCTAGAAGGGACCTCCAAAGGTCATCTAGTCCAACCTCCCCTGTACTCAGCAGGGACATCCTCAACTAGATCCCTGTTGAGCCTCACCTTGAGTATCTCCAGAGGGGCCTCAACCACCTCCCTGGGCAACCTCTTCCAGTGTTCCACCACCCTCATAGTAAAGAACTTGCTCCTAAGATCCAGTCTTAATTGGCTCTTCTCTAGTCTGAAGTCATTGCCCCTTATCCTATCACCACAGGCTCTCTCCAACCTTCTTGTAGGCCCCCTTTAGGTACTGGAAGGCTGCTGTTAGGTCTTCCCAGAGACTCCTTCTCTCCAGGCCTAACAATCCCCAGCTCTCTCAGCCTGTCCTCATAGCAGAGGTGCTCCAGCCCCCTGATCACTTTTGCGGCACTCCTCTGGACCCACTCCATCAGGTCCATGTCCTTCCTATATTGAGGGCTGCAGGTCTGGATGCAGTATGGCAGGGGAGGTGTCGCCAGAGTAGTGGCAGAATCACTTCTGGATCCTTTGATGCAGCCCAGGATGGGACTGGCCTTCTGGGATGCAAGTGCACACTGCTCATGTCCAGCTTCTCATCCATCAGCACCCCTCAAGTCCTTTCCCACAGGGCTGCTTTCTATCACCTCATTCCCCAGTCTGTATAGATAGCAAGGATTGTTCCAGCCCAGGTGTTATTAGAATAATGTTATTAGAAACAACCTGATCCTGATTTCACTCATCCAGACTAGCCCAGCACCTAGCATATGACAGCTGATCCCTACAGCAAAGGAGGAGGAAGTTCTTGACAGAGAGAGTGATTGGCATTGGAATGGGCTGCCCAGGGAGGTGGTGGAGTCGCCGGCCCTGGAGGGGTTCAAGCAAAGCCTGGATGGGGCACTTAGTGCCATGGTCTGGTTGATTGGCTAGGGCTGGGTGACAGGTTGGACTGGGTGATCTTGAAGGTCTTTTCCAACCTGGTTGATTCTATGATTCTATGAAACACCGAAGATGTACATAGGTTTTAATTAGAATATGCAGGTTAAGTGTATTGAGAGGTTCCCTGTAGAACAAAAAGGAAGCCCTAACTATTCATTTCTCAGCAATACCACAGCAGTGAAATCACAAGGTGAGCCTCCACAGAAACTCTGGAAGCCTGAGAATCAGTGAGCTCTCTTGGAGAAGATAAAACTTAGCTCTGTCTCAGCGTACTGATGTCGGCTACAATATAACATTCATCCTGAATTCTTTGAACTAGGATAGCATGAACAGAAGATGGCCTCAAACCAGACAGATAAACACAAACTGTATTCAGCTACATGCAATCATGCAATTTCACTGTTCAAATTTTGTCAAAAGATGCAAAATTCTTGTTTAGAAGCAGTTACTTGCACGTGCCAACTGTAATGACAGGGCACCAAGATCAGTCTGTCCTCAGTGAAATTTGCAGTAGAGATGATTTCATGCACAAATAGGACAAGGTACAAAAATATGTGTGTATAAGATCACCATTTAACAAAGAATACCATTTAATAAAAATATATGTATATTTTTTCTTAAAGGGCCTTTCCTTCACTAGGGCTGCATCCCTGCTCCATGAGAAAAGGTAAATGATTTAGAGTACTGCCACTCCAGTAAACCTTTTGAACACTGCTTTTATGAGATCATATGAAAAGAGCCAAATAATCATATAAGAGCCATATAAAGAGCCAAATAATATTTGGGTATTTTCATAAATCAAAACAATGGACCTCTCACTCTTTTGTGCCCCAAACACAAATATCTAACCAGTTACTTGTTAGAGATCTTCTGTTAAAGATGTTAGAGTCCTCCACACAGCTATGCCCATGCTTAAAACAAAGGAATTTCAAAGCAATAAACACCATTTTCAAACCTGGGTGCTTTTCTTGAAGGGAAATTAGCTGATCTAAGAGATGCAACAGGCAGAGACTTTCTTTCCCCTGCCTCCTGCTTACCCTTATCTTAATTAACTTTGAAGCAGCAGGGAACTCAGCAGAGAGGCACAGTAATGATGCAGGAAACACAAGAACACAGAGCATGTCTAGTTGGCCTGAGAACATTCCCTTTGACACATTACACAATAACAACTGGCTAGTATAATTTGCCCATGTTACTGAGAGAGCAGAGAGGAAAGACTAGGAATTCTTGTCTAGGCATAAGCATTCATTAAAATAAATTTAAAAAAAAAAAAAGAAAAAAGGAAGCTTGGGGAGTCTCTTCTGACCTCTGGAAAAAAAAAACTGGGAATGGGTGAGGCATGAACTCTCATGGATCAACAGCAGGATTTCCCAATTTCCTTTTTCAATTATTTGTAACAGAGGCTAACCAGTAAGCACTTGCAAGGAAGTATTAATTTGCTTTCAGTGAAGAAAAAAAGACGAAGGATTCATCAAGCATCATTACCTTCTTCATCCAGGAGGACCATGACACTATCTCTGTGTGTGTGTCCAAAGAACTGCCCCGCGATGACATCGCTGTACTTGCGGAAGATCTTTACCAGTCTCTCATTGTAGTGCTCCCTGATAGCTGTGGTGTTCCTCACATATGGCAGGTAGCCCACTGGCACATGTCCTATTATATACACCTATGGAATTAGACACAGGAAACACAAATAACCTTCATCTGAAACTTCCACTTACAGCTATAACATAATAATCATAGACTGGACCTCAGGGATCATCTAATCCAACCTCCCCACCATGGGCAGGGACACCTCTCAACTAGACTCAGCTGCTCGAGGCCTCATCCACCCTGGTCTTGAACAACTCCAGGAAGGGGGCACCCCAACCTCTCTAGGCAGCTTATTCCAAAGTGTCACCACACTTGCACTGAAGAACTTCTTCCTAAGATCCAGTCTAAATGTACTCTCTCTCACCTTAAAACCATTCCCCCTTGTCCTATCACTAGACACCCTTATGAAAAGTCCCTCTGCAGTCTTCCTATAGGATCCCTTCAGGTACTGGAAGGCAGATTAAGGGTCTACCTTCTCTTCTCTAGGCTGACCAACCCCAGCTCCCTCAGCCTATTCTCATAGCAGAGGATCATCTTTGTGTCCCCCTCTGGACTCGTTCCAACATCTCTGTGTCCTTACGCTGGGGACACCAGAACTGGATACAGTACTCAAGGTGAGGCCTCACAAGAGCAGAGTATAATAATGTTGTCTTAGAAGTGGCATTCTGAAAGCTGTAAATCACCACAGTTTTGTTATGCAAACAGTAAGAATATTTACATTCTTAACAGGACAAAATAAGTAGATACTTTTAATGAGTTCAGTATATTCTTGGGAAAGAGTTCTGAGAAATCTAGATGTGATTTTAGGCCAAAAGGAAAAATGGATCAATCATTTCACATGAAAAAAAAAAAAAAGAAAAGAAAAAAAGAAGGAAAAAAAAAAAAAAGTTCCTAGGGCAAGATTTATCATTTGGCATCTCAAGAGGATGCTAATCAAAACTTTATTTAGAAAATCACAGAGTCTGCATGGTCAGAGAGTCACCAGAAACACAGAAGAACTGGTTAAAACCTTTCTGTCTGATGTCAAGACTTGGTTCCAACTGCTGACACCAGCTAAGATGCTGCAGGGTTTTATGAGGAAGGGAATCTCTCCTTTCTCCCAACTCTATACTTTAAATTATACCACTGCAGCAAAATGTAAACATGGTTCAAATGAAACACTTTTTCTGGCCAGATGATGATCCAATCCCTGCCCCAATCAATCAAACACAAGCCAACAATTTATATCCTCCCTTCAAAACCCAAATATTTTAAGACAATTTAATACTCATATCATAGCAACTGCTGCAGCTTGAATACATTTTGTGGTTGACAAACTCCTTTCCAATTCCCATTTTTGGTATATAAAAATATGAATTACACATGTAGCTTTTGTGTCAGACCAAGAGTGCATATTTGGATTTTAAAATGAAAGGTTATGAGTAAAAGGAGTCAGACACAAAGTATTGAGTATTCTCATCCTGATTTTTACAGTATTTACACTATAGGAAAGCAAAGATATCTTATCATATAATTTGTGAAGCTGCAATCAAGCCTTATTAATTGTTGTGGTATAATGTACATATTCAAGAAAAATATTGTTTTGAAATTGAGATTGGTACTTTGCAGTATCTCTCTCAGCATTAATATTCTTCTAAAATCATGTTTATATTCTTGTTGTCACTCCTTACCTGTTATTTCCTTTTCAAAGTTTAAACAAATAATGCTGGTGGGCTCTGCTCACAGTCCCTACCTTTTCCTTCTTCTGTAAAGAGGTTTCTAGTATTCCCTCCAGCCAGGCAAACTGGTTGGCTGGGTCAGTGATATTCACAGTCACATGGTTGGGGCTGTAATATAAATTTGTGTTCAGACTGATTATCCTGAGGGGTTGAGAGCTATCACTGGATTCAAACAGCTGAGTATAGAAGCCACCTGTGAAAACAAGACCAACACCACCTGAAAAAAAGCACAACTTTGGAATGCAAGTACAGCACTGACCAAATCTGCAGCCTTACCATTCTGCTGAAATGGAATATGGCATGTTTACTCAAGGCATGCATCACCTTATCACAACAGAACATCTTCAGAATCTCTTTTTCACCACATTTTAGAAATCATCATGGAATTTTCTACAAGTTCTTGCCTGTAGCTGGTCTTTGTGTTTGCAGATGCAGTTATCCAGCGAACACACAACGAGTGACCTGTAACATTTCTTACATGCTGAGACACAGAGTAATTGTTAAGAAATTCATATTTCTTGAAATGCTGTAGACATGTTGCTTCCTCCTCCAGGAACTCAGACTCACTTTGGTTGGAAAAGACCTTTAGGATCAAGTCCAATTATTCTCTAACTCTACCAAGGAAGAGCTGTTTGCGTTTAGGAGCCTTGCACTTTGAAAGTCATTAAACTTCAGAGTGGAATATGAAGAAAAGATCATGGTTTCTGATTCAAGCTCCTGAAAGTCTCCATGGTACACACTCTCACGGGTGGAATTTCATTCTGCATGGGCAATGCACATGGCATGGCGATAGGGCTATAACAATAGAATCATAGAATCAGAGAATGGTAAGGTTGGAAGGGACCTCAAGGANCTCACACTGCAGCCTCATCTTGAGCTTTTCATCACCCCAGACCTCCAGGTCCTTTTCCTCAGGGCTGCTCTCAGCCATTCACCACTCAGCCTATATTTGTGCTTGGGATTGTGCCTACCCAGGTGCAAGACCTTGCACTTGGCCATAAGACCTTATCTTCAGGTCTGCCACTTAGAGTTTTATTTTTCCTATTTGAGTTTCTACTTCCACTCTTCACAGTTTCTTCTCATTCAGGACACAACACCACATATTAATATTCCAAATCTCTAATTTTTTAAATTGACTGAACTTTCCAATCCTTTATGAAAAGAAAAAAAGTCATAATTATGATGTCAGTATTTCTCAGTTTACTAAGCTGGACACAAATATTATTCAATTAACAGCATCATTTCCAAGACTCTTTGCTAACATAACTTGAACCAAGCATGTACCTATTCACTCTGCACTGAAATACAGAAAATACCAAAACAGAAACAATATTTCTTCAATTTAACAACCAAATTTTAAATTAAAGCATATGGTGCAAGGGATTTAAAAGTATTATGAAGTCCTGAAGGCAGTAAGATCTTTCACATGCATTGGTACAAAACCAGTAACACTGCAGACTTTGCAAGGAAAGAATACATGTGAAGAGAATAAATGTACCCTGAAGACAAGGAACTTCTTCCAGGAGAAGCATTAGAGATAATCCATTGTGGTGATTCATTCTAGGAGAGTTAGTTAAACAAATGGGACAGATCTATAGAAACATCAATTCTCTAAGCCCTAGCTTTACAATGCTTTACTGGCACATTTTACCTTTTCTGAAGGTATTGATTGCTTCATCAGTTAGCCAAGGTTTCCAGAAATCTGCTACAGCATTGTAAACTTCACTGGTGGTTACAGGAAGCTGATCCTGTGACAGAGTAGAACATGCCAAAGTCTTAGCATTCAAACATACAAACAAAACACAGCAAACAAACAAAAAAATTACTTCACTATGTCCCCTTCTCTCTTACATACATGTAAGCACATCCAGTCATCACCAGGAGGAACTCAAGAAAGGAAAAAACTTCCTGAACATCCAGTCTTGCTGCTCAGGAACAAAGGCCTAAATTTAATCCAAACTGACTGCATGGTCCTGTGAATGCACTGATAAACTAAGGCCAGGAGTATTTCAAGCCTTAGGAACATAGCAGAGTGGAAAGTCTGGCATTCTGCAACAGTAATAACCATATACACTTCACTTTCAAAGTCTAAAAACAAAGTCTTTTGCAGGAAAAGCTTGAACATAAGAAGCATGGCCATCAGGGCAAGGGAGGAGATTCTGACCCTTTACTCTGCCCTTGTCAGACCCCACCTGGAGTCCTGTGTGCAGTTCTGGAGCCCCCAGCACAGGANGCAGGTAGGTGAATTTTTCAAGCGTCTTGCGGTTAGAACTCTACTAACAGCCCTCAGAGACATTCTGGTGAAATTCCCAAGTATTTCCAGAATATCCTGTACTTGTAGCAACAAAGCATGTAAAACATAAAATAGGAGCCTTGTCAATGTTTTCTCTCACCAGCTCTAACTAGGACTGTAGCACTCTTCAGCCCAAGAACTGTGTGCTCATCTAACAGAAAGATTTCAGCCTGTGCCTGTTTTTCTTAATATACCTGCTTGGATTCTTGGTGCTGGAAAATAAAACACAGAGGTCAAAAAATAGGAACAGTATTACACTGCCTGTTTTCTTAAACATAAATTTTGACCTTTCTAAGAACTTTGAAACTAAGCCTATTTTATTAGAGGCTTAGGCACCAAGTTTGTGTCTAGGAGCAGTGCAATCAAAAGGCTGTTCAGATGTTTGCTGCTTGCAGCGCACAGATACCAGTTCAGCCAGAGCTAACAGTCACTCACAGACAGAGCAAAACTTGATTTCAGATAAGAGGCCATGTTATGGCCTGAAGGTGGTTTAGACCCAGGCACTTCAAGTGCTCTGTGAACTTGTGGATTAGACAGCAGTTTGGGAATTCATTTTAAGCAGGGGTAAGGATGTGAAACAAGTGAGACTATGCAGAAAGACAGAGATCACAATCTATGATCTGAAATGTACCCCAAGGCTTGATTACCCTGAGTAGTATTTTTAGCAGGCTCTGCAAGAAAAGTCACCCAGGACTGTTAAACTGTTTATACAGACAGGTCAGAACACAACAGAGAGCAATAAGATTCTTTGGTACACTGTGAGCATGAAGCTTTAAACCTTGCTGTAAAATAGCCTACAGTGTGTGGCTTGATCCACATTGCTCCCAGCCCATGGGACATCTGCCAAGCACATCAATATGATAACCAGGAATGTCATCAACAGCACACAAAAAACTCCAACAACCTGACCCAGTAGTGAGGAATGACCCAGTAGTGAGGAATTTCTGATCCTATGGTCTTTTTGAAACAGTAACAGAAAGTATCTCAGTGAATCCTGCCACTGCAAATTCAAGTATCAGAGAAACACTCCTGTGTGGGTTTGTGCAGAGAGAATGGCAACAATTATACCAGTAAGCAACAAAACCAAACCTAAACTACTGAGTGAGATTTGAGTAAGGTGTTATTTATCACAATACTTTACCAGTGGTTTCTGGTGAATCAGCCTGGCCCCTATCAGTGCATATGTCAAACTGAAGCTATACTACCAGAGTTAAGAACACTAGAAACTGTAGAAAGCAGCTTGGTTTGTGTGCTCACACTTTCAAGATAGATTTGGTTCTTTTTTTTTTAGTCTCTCACATTACCCTTTCCTCTCTCTGAGCACCTCTCACTCTCTGATTTTGCTCCTAACTCCAGCAATGATACAACTACTGATTACAATTACCTTGCAGGCTTAATGAACAGCCCAGAAAATTGGAATAAGTGTTTTTGAGGGTGTGAAAAAGGTGTTACTGAATTCCCATTAGGTTTTTCAAACTAAATTTTAGCTGACCTGACCCTTCTGGTTACCTCAGACCCAGTGACAGAATTTGCCTCTCAGCTCTGCATGCTGCCAGATCAACCCACAATATGTTTTAAAGGACACATGAAGCAACTGTTTACTTTTGAGCTATGCCAAGAACAATATTCACAGAACATTACATGTGAAAAAGGACTCCTCAGCTGCAATCACCCATATATCCATTAATGCAAACATTTCTAAGTCTCCAATAAGGAAAGAAAAAAAAAAAAAAAAAAAAAAAAAAAAAGCCATGAGAATGTAACTAAAATTCTGCCATGATAAGAAAAATCAGAGAATCATAAAATGGCTTAGGTTGGAAAGTACCTGAGAGATCATCTACTCCAACCTCCCTGCCATGGGCAGGGATGTGTCTCAGCTAGATTCAGCTGCTATTTGAGAGTCCCACCACCATTCAGGTATTGGAAGGCAGGTCCAAGGTCCCCCCAGAGTCTCTTCCAGGCTGAACAATCCCAGTTCCCTCAGCCTATGGTCATAGCAGAGGTGTTCCAGCCCTTGGGTCATCTTTGTGACCCTCCTCTGGACTCACTCCAACAGCTCTGTGTCCTTCTTATGCTGGGGACACCAGAACTGGATGCAGTATTTGAGGTGGAGTCTCAGCAGAGCAGAGCAAGGGGGCAGAATCCCCTCTTGCCCTGCTGGCCACACGCTTCTTGATGCAGCCTAGGAGGGTATTTGCCTTCTGGGCTGCATGAGGGCACTGCAGACTCATGATTCCAGCAGAAAGATTACCAGTAGGCCTTGAATCTTAGCAGATCCATAAGGATGCCACTGGTTAAGTTACTGCAGAACTGTACACGGCTTAACACAGAAAGAAAAAAATGTGTATTAGCTCTAAGGAGACCTGGTGGTTCTAACCTTTGAGGAACAATTGGCAGCAAATTTGCACGACCTCAGGCAATGTATAGATTTTACCTCGCATCAGTGCCTGCTTAAGTAACTTGACAGAGAGACATGAACTTTATGTTCTTGATTGGAATTATTTATAATGTTAAATGCTAATTTGAGAACTGTAGATTGCTGTTTCCAGAGCAAACAGTTATGCAAACGTAACTCTTATTGTTCACATCTGCTTTCCGTGGGGTTAGGAACACACTCAATGTGATACATAAACAAATTTCTCACTTCTTTTACCTGTGGCCAGTAGTCATGATTGCCCAGAGCTGGGAAAACCTGAAGATCTGGAAAGAAATGGCGAATTGTAGCACTCATATTGCCAATTATGCTAACAACCAACTTTGTGGAGAGTTCTTTGACTGGAACATGAGGAGGGCTATCTCTGAAAAAGGAAAAGGCTTTAATAAGACAGGCTGATTGTAGAGTTAGATAATGGTTGAACTTGATGATCTTTTCCAAGCAAAATAATTCTATGATTCTAAGGAAAGATTAAAAAAAAAAATCTGCAAGCATATCTACATTTGAGCATCCAATACTACTACAGACTCTAAATTAAAATAACAGAATTGTTTAAAAGCCCTCTACAAGGCTTTTTTTTTTTTTTTTTTTTTTTTTTTTTTTTTTTTTCTTTTTGAGGGGGGAAACAAACCAAAACCAAATAGACTAATGTTGGTCCTATGATTCACATTTATCCTAACTAAGATTTCTGAGATGTTAAATTAATTCAGCTCCATCATTTTGAGCTGTTGTGCAGCTTGGGTTATATATCTGCCCCCAGCAAAATCAAGCAACATAACATATATAACCTTTCCAGCAAAAAAGACCTGGTCAGTCACTAACATACTAGTTCTCACAGCCACTCCAAGATACTAATCTGTTTGATAAATTATCCACTGATGTATACCATAGAAAAACCCCATGTGATGGTAGAATGGAGAACTTCACTATGGCACCAGGGTAAACTAATGAATACCTAGAAAATAACAGGGCATGGCACTACTGAGATACTCATGTGCCTCCACTTCACACTTCTTTCTCCAGTCCCACTGCTAAGGCACACAAAGCCTCACAGTAACACCTCTGTATGACAGAGTATTATTATGCCCATCTTTCAGTAAGAAAAATCAGCACAGAAAGGGGAAATGTTTTACCCAACAGGGATGGCACACATAGAAACTACTGCAGTGAAGGACTGTGCAACAACACTTTCTTTATAAGCACACACAGCTAGGAGTGGTTGTAATTGAAACAGCATCTATGACAGTTTCCTTCTCCCTTGGTCCTAGTCTAGAATTCATATAGGCAATCAACCTGATGATTTTATACACTTAAAAATCCCAAACCAAGAAACAAAAACCCCCAAACCCAAACAAACACACACACACACACACACACACAAACAAAAAACAAAACAAAACCCAAAACACAACACCAAAAAGAACCCCAAAACACAAGCTGTAATATTGCTGGATTCTAGTCACCTCTTACAGAGCCAGAAAAAAGCTGGTTATTTTCTAAAAAAGGAAGTTAATGACCTTAAGACTTACAAAATCTTAAGTCATTATGGAAAGTACTGAGATCCAGTACTTCCCATAATGATTTGTTCATCAGCTATTCCTCTGACCTCTCTTTTGCTTTTTTCATTTCTCACCCTCCCTGAACCATTTGTATTAATTTGCACTAATCCAGTCATGTGGCAAATGTTCCAATGAACAGTCCAATAATATCCAGAAATTATTAGAGATCTATTCCTGAAGCCTTATATTCTCACTCTGTCTCCAACTAATTAGCCATCTGGACAACTAAAGGGACTATTTAAAAGTAGGATTTGTGATATACTAAACTGAGATCTGTTGGTACAAATATAAACTTCTGAATTGCAGCACTGTATGGTTAATCCAGCTGTTTGAAGCACTAACTGCAATGTCCTGAACACTTACCCTGTCCAAATTATGAATGAAGCCTGCTGTCGTGAATCCTTCATGAATGCAAATGCTGACAAAATAAGTTGATATGGAGAATCACACAAAAAGTCTCCAAAAGGGCCTGGGTTGGAGGCATTGGCTCCTTTGGAAGAGGAACAAACTTTGGTGCGATCAGGGGTAATGTGGTAAGTCGGATCTAAATGTAGGTCAGATACATGCCAGAACTGCCCTGTTTTCAGAAAACAGAGATTAAATAAAATGTATTATCTCCATTTGAACTGGATATACATGGGTAAGGCCAGGTTTGCTCCATTTTCTCTACTGCTATTCCCCTTTCACATTTTGTAAAGGAGAACAAATTGAACAAATTGTTGATTAGCCCATCTGACTAGTGTGGGCGAGACAAGTCTGCCTTCCTGTCAAGAGTTCTTCACGTAGCTTGCTTTAGAAAAGTTGAAAACAGAAGCAGAAGCATAGGTTTAAGCTATTTAGCAGATTTTTTTAAAAAATGAAGGCTGGCAGAGACTGGAAAATCATCTCCATTTCATTAATAGCAATCTGGAAATTGAAGAGTAGAGGAGGCAACACAAGGACTTCCCCACTTCACCTGAAAAGAAAGGGAGTTGCATTTTAATTATTTTTCCAGGCCTTCCCTGGCTGGAAGCTACTATAAAAGACCAAAGCCTAGAAAGGAAGGGAAGAAACAGCATGTGTGCAGAAGGTTTCAAAGCATTTCTTCCCTAGCAGCAGCAGGAGCAGCAGCAGCAGCAACAGCGACTGTTCCTCACCCAGATGAGAAGGTGTCAGCCTTACCTACTCACTACTTTCCAGACTGACACATTCTCAGCCACTGCTATTTAGCACTACATGGAAAAAGGAGATGAGAAGTGTAAGAATACGGTGAACAAGGTGCATTAAGCTCATACTAGACTACCAGCTGTCAATTTTCATGTAAAACACTACCAAAAAGTAGTTTCTCCCTGTGGGTTTCAAAGCACTTGGGGAAGGCATGTGGTATCTGGGGTAGCGGTTGTGAAACTGAGAGATGCCCATTGATTTTTCCCTCAAGGCCACATGCTCGGTGACACAGCAGATACCCTCAACAGGACGCTTGGAACCCTATTTCAGGAACCAAAGACCAGCAGCGATCTTGAAGCCTGCAGCAGTGTGACTCCTCCAAACAGGAGGCAGAAAGATGCCTGGACACGGCTGGGCGCTGGGTCTGAGGCACACCTGAGTCACAGGGATGAAAAGCCTGCAGAAGCCACTCTGAGCACTGCCCTGCTGCACGCTAATCAGCCCAGGAAGAGCCTGAGTGTGTTTGCTGACCTCAGAGAAGCCACATTTCATGTTTACAGTGTGTTCCTCAGCACACCTGCCAAAGGCTGGAAGCACCTCGCCCACCACCACACAGAGCACCGGCTTGCCCTGGCTAACTACATATACAAACCTATGTAACCCCTCCGCACCTAAGCAGTGGCTGTTACCTATCTAAAAGCCACACGAAGCCGAAGCCAGCTGAGACAGGGAGCAGCACTGCAGCAGCCTATTTGCGGGCCGCAGCGAAGAGCGAGGGAAGTAACAGCTGCGGGGCGCACGTACCCCCGGCCTGTCCCGCAGCACGGCAGGGCAGCTGCCGTCCCCCAGCCGGGCCTCCCTCACCCACCTCCACCATGGTCCCCCGTGGGCGGGCCCGGCCAGGCCCCTGCCCGTAGTCGCGCTGCTCGCCCTCCCGCAGCACTCACCCACGGCCGAGCGGGACTGCGGCCCGGCGGGCGCCGCCTGCAGCGCAGCGCAGAGCAGCGCCAGGCCGAGGGCCGAGCGGGCGGCGCGCCCCCGCCGTAGTTCCATTGTCGGTCGTACCGGGAGCACCCAGCCCGCTGCCGATCGCGCATGTGACCGTCCTGGCCAGGAGGAAAGGGGCGAGCCCGCGGTGCCTTGTGCAAGCCTCGGCCCTTCGCCGCTTCCCCGAGGCAGCCGGAAACAGCCGCCGCGCCCCGCCCGCACCCCCGGGGACCAAAAGCCACCCCTGGCCGGGGCTCGGCGCTGGCTGCCGAATGGCAGCAGGCAGCAGCTGTCGCCTCAGCCGGGGTGACCTTCAGGAGGTGCCAGCCTCGGGCCAGCACTGAGCAGTGAGGACCTGAAAGGAGCTCAGTCACCGCGGTGGCAGGTGTGAGGCTGGAAGGCGAGGTTGGTATAGGGAAGGCAGGCGTCTCTTCGTCTGCCGGCCTGTGGTGCCCGGCGGAAGAGCCCCTTCGAGCCCTGGGCTTTTAGCAAGACTTTACAACAGCTTTCTGAGGCGGCTGGGACCTGTGGCTGAAGATGCTTCCCTTGTGGCTCGGCTGGTGCTACCGATCGGCAGAGCTGGGGCGTGAAACCCTCTTCGAAGGGCCAGCCCGGGGGCATAGCCTGACCCTGCCCGGGTGTGCCTGGGCCTCACCGGAGGATCGAGCACCTGTTGGAACGAAAGTTTACTCACGGCATACGTGTTAGAATGGACCCAGGCTACTTAACATGCTTCAAAGTTAAAAAAAGCTGATGAAATATGCCATCAAGTACACCTTTAATAGAGCTTTAGGACAGTGCCCTAGTGTGTTTTAAATGTGACTCTGCATCGTTACAGAGCTGCTGTTTATTGCCGAAATCAGAATTGTATTGGGTGAGCAAGAGTACTCCGTGGCACTTTTAGGAGCAGACCAGAAGGATGATGTCATGGGTCCTGCTGCTCACTCTGCTATTCTGGTTGGAGCTGCTCTCCTGGGCTTTGCAAAGCTGTTTTGCCAGCAGCTGGAAGTCCTGTGTGTCAGGATTGTCCTCATTTTTCCGCTCCTCTGAGCACTGCCACAGGTACTTCACAGGCATCACTCCCCCACTTTTTTCTCCCTGACATTTAATATTGTTTAGCAAAAGACTTCACCAGGAAACTTCGTGATGGTTTCACCTGACTTAAGAGAACAGATACATGTAGGGAAAAGTAACCTTTTCATTTTAAGTAACTGTAATGTAAAATATTTACCATGCAGGGTTTATTTGCAAACCAAGTCTTAACAATTTGTCTCTGCAGTCCTTGCCTCATATTTAATTAAAAACTTTTTTTTTTTTTAATTCACGGCCCCATGAACCACTTGTAAGGATGAATAGTACTGGGGATCTGAAGCTGTGAGAAGGTGTGGCTAGAAAGGACAGTCCTGTGGCAAATGCACCCACAAACAGGCAGCAAGGCAGGGGGGAAAGATGAAAGCTCGAGTAGGTACTGAAGCTGAGGATTAAAAGAGCTAATAAAACTGAAAGTCAGAAGATGTTTAAACACTGCTTGCACCATAGGAGATGAGGCACCCCAAAACAGACTGCAGCTCCACAAATTCTGCTGTTTGTTTCTGTAGTGAAAAAGTTAGCTCCTAGATTTTAAAATGATCAGTATCTACCAAATAAAGACTCAGTGAGAGAAAGAAACAAGACTTGAATGTTTCCTTTGTGAAAAAGCAAAACTAACATTACATTTTTTTTGTTTGGGTTGGTCAAGTTAGTTAAGTCTGAGCTTTATAGATGAGTGAGCTGAGCTACCCACGTTATCTTAGCTACCCAGGGAAGCACGAAGCCAGTTGCCACAGTACCACAGAGCAGATCCAAAGGATGGCACAGGCCTGGGAAGTTGGGCAAGTTGCCTCCCCTGCACCTCCCTCTGCAGCCACACCTCCAGAGCACTGAGCAGCTAACCCACAGCTCAGCTCTGCCTTTGTCTGAAGGGCTGTAGGCAGCTACGCCTCCACGTAGTGCACTGAGTCAGTGTGCCAGAAAACATGGGGTCTCCAAAGCATTTTCTTCATGCTGTCAGCAACCTGCTTCAATTTTCCTACTAATCTGAAGACTAGAGCAGGTTTCCCCACTCAGGTCTTTTAGGGGAAAACTTTTCAGGAAAAGCACTACAATTTATGCCTTTTTGCAGCATTTAGTTTTAAATTGCCCACAGTGCAAACTGTTATCTCCAGTGCAGATATGCAGCAACTCAGGGAGGAGAATTTCAAGTTTGTCTTTTACTGTTTTCCCTTTGTTTTCCTCCCACTCCTGTGGAGGCTTACAAAAGATAAGCTTTGCATTTTAGGTTCACCCAGTCCTGCCTCTTCCCATAGTACTCCTTTCCTCCCACTCTGTGAAACACTTAAATCTTTGCACTTTGATTTACTTCAGTGTTTTCTAGATTAGTAAAACCAAAAAAATTTCCACCAAAACCATATGAAAAACTCTCATAACAATTAAACCCAAAACCATAAGGGACACCTGACATTGAGGCTGTCAATCTATTGACCTTAGCATGAACTGGTTAAGTTCCCAGTGAAGAAAGGAGCTGAAACTGCCTTGACTCTTGTTTCTTTGCCTACAAATATAAGGACAGGGACTTTAGATTTCTCCAGCAACAAGAAGAGTGAAGACAATTTTTTTGTTTCCCATATACAGAGAGAGGCTGCAACATTCTACAGCTGCTCTTCTGTGAGTTTAACTCCAAAAAGGAACTTAAATCCCTCCAGACAACTGAAATATTAGCTGATGAAATGCAAAAGGAGCACAGGTTTAATTTTATGGTTTTTTTTTTTTTTTTAATTAATGTTTGATGTGCATTCCAAAACAATTCAAATATGTTCCATTTAGTGTAAAAAAAAAAAAAAAAAGGCAAGTGTTTCAGAAATTTAATGCCAAGTTTAACTTGTTTCACTATACAGCACAAGTTTGCCAATTTGATGGCATAAGTTGGCTGTTTTAACAAAAGACACTTCCCCTTCCCCCCCACCCCAACACTCTTTATTCATGCCAGAAATGTGCATTTTAGCTACGTTCAGTTATGGACAGTACATTAATCCATCCAGCAGAAGTAACATCTCAGGTAAACTCTACGCTTTCTCATAGTGGCGAACAGCAACCACATCACCAAAGGTGAGAGTCTGCAAGTCCAAGGAAAAGACATGTTAGATATTGGACCATTTCCTGTCATGACTTAACATATTTAGAAGTCCATGCTAGACCCAGGCAGGTTTACATTGTGTAACTGACACAAAACAAATTGGTCTAGATTGTTGATACTTTAAATGGTAGGGTTCCCTTAGTAAACATAACTCTCTCCTTGCTACTTCCAAACCCAAGAAGCACATGATGTACACTTATAAGGCAATTGAAAGGGTGGCTAAAAAGGACCATCTCATTTTTCTCATTTTAATGAACATATTGCTTAAATATAGCATTAATGCAGATTTAATGCTTATTTTCCTACAGCTGATCACACAGTGAGGTGTGCAATCTAAGAATCCCAAGTCCTCTCTACTCATATTTGAGGAGAACCTTGCACTAAAACACATGCATGCTGTACACTTGTGTAGCTACAACCACCAAACAATTTTAGTGGCTGCAGTTTCATAGAACGCCAACTACAGTATGTGAGTTTTGGAAGCATTCCCTAAAGTAGAACAGCACATCTCACTGTGTTCAAATTCCAAAGAAAAATGTTTTTCTCTTGTGTGCATGTGGCTGTTTCCAAAGCCTGTGTTTTCCCTTGACTCACTTGTCACATTGTGTTGCACTGACTGTATCCTTTAAGGGTTTAGATATCTGGAAGTATTCTTCCATACAGATACTCTTTGAAGTACTTAGAAAGCAAGTTAATTGATTTTCTCCAACAACAGCCACACAGATTGGAAGAGCTGAGGTGGTTTTATTTTTGAGTTATGTCTCTGTGTCAAAAATAAGCACAAAGTGCCACCCTGGATATTAGATATAGTAACTTGCCTCATTTATTCACCCAGTACTCCTGCATCTGAAAAGTCAGGAGCAGAGTGTGATCTTAAGACCTTTTTTCCACACAACTGCTATTTATCATCATTCTAAAACAAGCCTTTATTATTAAACCTGAAAATGCTATTATTTCTTGCAATATGGTCATCTTATTTTCCTAGGGAAATACTTGTTCTGTGCAATTACACATTATTTATATATACAAACCAAGGGTTTTTACAAAATCTAACTTATCACTGGAAACAGATCATCACCTATATATTCAACAACTTTGTATCTTTTCTAGGTCACCAGGATTTTTTTTTTTTTTTTTTTGCTTGAGCATTTACACAACCTCTCAAAAGAACATACAGACTGGAAATCCACAGGCTGGACAGCCTAATCCCAGTAGCAATGTTTGTGTTGTCAGTAAAAGACATCAAACAACAGAAATATCTGAAGCCTTTCTGCTAGCTTTAAGGGTTTGTGCCTTAGTAACACTGTCTGTTCATAAAGCTTGTGAGATGTGCTAGCAATGTATGTGAATGCTCAGTGAGCTGCTTTATACTTACCATGACCATTTTGCCATCCTTAATTTCTCTCACAAAGTTTGTCTCTTTGCCGTCCCACTTCTGTACGTGTACTAGCTTGTCTCCATCCAGGGTCACAACTGACTGCGAGATACCAAGAAACACAAAGACATTCATTTATTTGGGGTATTTGGGATTCTGCTCACACATTCAGCATGCTCTATTCTATTGAATTCTCTTCAATAGATGGATGTGGATCTAGAATGATAAAGTAGTCCCAGCCATTTTAAAGACAAGCCCATGACTCATCCTAGTTTTTTAAGCATGAATTTCATACAATTCCTGTTTGTGCCGAAGGACGAAAAAGTTACTTCCTTTGAGTTACAGTCTCACACGATCCACTGTCTCAGTTGTGTTTTGGGACATTAAGCCACCAAAGCCGCAGGGAAGGTTTTCCCAATCGAAATGGGGAAAATAATTGTGCCAAGTGTTACTTGGATTGAAAGAAAAGTGGGCAGTTAACACAATTCTCTGGCAGTGGCAGGTAGACAAAGGGCTGGCCACAACGCATTGCTTCAGCCCAGACATGGTGTAAGCAGGCAAGTTAGATGCAATCTTTTTTCCCTGTCCTTGATAGTGCTAGACGGGCAACAGCAGAAGTTACTTTTTCTTTTTTTTTTTTCTTTTTTTTTTTTTTTTTATTCTACCAAAATAAAGGCTTGGGGGCCAGGAAAAAAGATTTTGGGGCTTGGGGTGGAAAAAGATTTTTAAAAAACTACCGCAGCTCTGTTCACTTACTTTGCAGTTTCTGTCATCAGGGGTAGTTTCATCGAATTCTTCTCCAAGTTTAAAGCTGATTTCTGTGTTTTTGAAAGTGCTTTGAGTCCTAATCACTACTTTGTCCCCTTCGCTGCTGATAATCACAGTGGGTTTAGTCACATTTCCCACTTGCCGTGTTGCAAACCCCACTCCTAGACCATCAAGGGAAAAGAGAAATCCATCAGACATTCGGACACGCATCGAGGTATAGGAAATCACTTCCCCGCTCTGCAACTTTAAGCCATGGCAGTGAGTGCTACTTTCTGCCCCGCTCCCTTATCCCTAAAGCATCCGTAGGAACTCTCGCAGTTTCTTCCTTCTTTACATCCCCTCAGTTTCAAGAATCGTGCCCAGCCAGCGCCGCGGAACGGGTGGCAAAGGCTTCTGCGTCTCTCCCTTTCAGTTGCTCACCATTCCAGCACAATGATTCCTTTCTGCTTGTTTCCAGTTTATCTGCAGGCAGCATTTGCCTGCCTTTCACACGCGTTCCCTAACCCCAGGGCGTCTCCCGGAGCCTCTCATTCGATAAGCCGCATCAAACTCACGAGCACATAGCCGCCCAAACTTCCACCACCACTACCTCTGAGAACCCCTCGCCTACATCTCGCAGCAGGCAGCTTTTCCCTTTTTAGTCTTTTTTGTTTGTTTTAGCACAGCGCAAAAATCTCTCCCTAGGAACAAATGACAGGAGAGGAAAGGGCCTCAGGTTGCACCAGGGGAGGTTTAGCTTGAATATTAGAAGAAACTTCTTCACTGCAAAGGTTCTCCAACAGTGGAACAGGCTGCCCAGGGAGGTGGTTGAATCCCCATCTCTGGAGGTGTTTAAAAGCTTCAGAGATGTGGTGCTGAGGGGCATGATTTAGCACCAGCCTTGGTAAAGTTAGAGAATGGTTGGACTGGATGATCTTAAAGGACTTTTCCAATCAAACCGATTCCCTGGCTTTGTGAAAACCCCAGCTCTCCCGAGCGCCGCTGCCCCCCGGCCGTACCTACCCAGTGCCTTCATGTACTCGTCGAAGTTGTGGCTGTCCACCAGCTTCCAGGTGGCGCAGAAAGCCTCGACCATGGCGGCCGGCTGCGGGTGCCGCTAGTAGCTGCTGGGGGTGGCGGGAAGCGCCGCTGCTATTCCCCTACCTCGCTTTTAAAGCCGGTGCCCGGCGGGGGGCCGGGAGGCGGGGGACAGCAGCGGTCCGCCCCTGCCAGCCGGGCGCACTCTTCCCGCCCCCGCCGGGGAAGGGGCGAGGGCTGGGGGTCCCGGCAGGCAGCGGAAGGGTAAGGCGGCGAGGGGGAGGGGTTGCCTCTGCCCGGGAGCGGCTGGGCTGAGGACTCGCTCCCTTGCCTCGCCGCCCACCCGTCCGCGCTGTTGTCGTGATAGGAAACCACGGGCAAGAGCCGTGGGCACCAAGCACGGGGTGCTGAATGCAGCCACAGTACGAGCTGCAGAACGCCGCCTCGAAAAGCTTTCCCGGGAGGCTTTTCGACCCGGTTTGACCTGGTCCAAGCGCACATTCCTTTGCCCCACCATTATACGGCAGCTACATGGATGCTGGCTGAGACTGGTACCTGCTATGCCTGCCTCCACAAATTGACAGCCGTTGGAAACTAGGAAAGAAGGAAGAGAGCTTCACACTCTGTAGTGTTTTTTCTGCTAGAGAGAGCATCTTCTTGTTGTAGTTGCTACCTGAAATTCACTGACGGCCCTAGGTATTGTCTCCTGCCTTCAGAGTGCTTTTCAGAAAGCAGCCTGTCTCCGTGGGACAACCCACAGTGTTGGCGTTTCCAGACCTAAGACTTGGACAGATTCCAAAGTTGTGAGTCTGGAACACAGCAACTAAGTGAAAGAGAGACTCTCTCTGATTTTGTAACAAACTCTCAGCAGTTTTCTACCTGGTCCAACCATATGAAATATAAAGAATTATGAATATTATCTAATATTCTTACACCAGGTTTTGACTGGCAGTTGCCTGCCTTTCAGCTGCTGGTAGTAGGGCGCAATCTTTGAGATCAAGGTGAGTGATTCTTCTGGTGGGATTTTAATTTAATTGGCCCCTTCTTCACTGATCCTTAGAAAAAAATAACCCCAAGAATATAATCCTAACTCTCTTTACCACACAACACAATTTTCAGCACAGAGGGATACACACAGCACCCTCCTGCAGCTGCTCAGTTATGTCTGACTCCTTCTGATCTGCACTTCTGAGACTTTTCGGGTAGCATTCAGAAATCCAGGGAGAACAACAGCATCACTTGGAACAACACAACACAAACTGTTGTTTATGAGGCTGAATGGAATCAAGTCCCCCCCTTTTTTTTTTTTTTTTTTTTTTTGGTCAAAGTTGAACAAATCTGTGTCTCCAGAGTTTGCAGGGGATGCCAGCCTTAGTGGTGCATCTCATATGGAAGCATTGAATCATTTCGATTGGGTGGGACCTTTAAAATCAAGTCCAACTGTAAATCTGTCACTGCTGATTCTACCACTAAACAATGGCCCAAGCATCACATCTCTGTATCTCTCAAATACCTCCAGGGATGGTGACTTCTCCATCATGGGCAGGCTGTTCCAGGGTGTTACAACCCTTTTTGTAAAAGCTGAGTTTTTCCCTAATATCCAATCTAAATCTGTCCTGGTGCACTTGAAGCCACTTCTCATTCTGTCACGTTATTTTGGAGAGACCAGTACCCACCTGTCGTGGTAGGCCTAAACAGGCCAAATTAGGCTTGTACATGTCTTGGCTTACCCAGGACATTTTTCTGCTCTCCCTCCTTCTGTTTTGGGGAGAGCAACCGCGGGAAAAGGGACAAAGGACCTGGTGCCACTAAGTCTGGGGTCCGGGGTCTGTCCATCACCTGCGGTAAACAGGGTGCACACGGTTGCCTTGTGCAGGGCCCGTGATCTGCCCAAAAAAGGATAAAGCAAGCCTATGGCTTCACCCAATATGGCCAAATCTTGGCTAACTGCCATTTGATTGGCTATCTCGTGTCCAAAGGNTGAGAGTGAGAAGGTCTCCCCTCAGCCTCTTCTCCACAACCACAATTCTCTCAGCTGCTCTTTGCTGTTCTCAAGACCCTTTACCAGATTTGTGGCCCTTCCCTGGACAAGCTTCAGCACCTCAATGTCCTTCTTGGAGTGAGGGCCCCAAAACCGAACACACTTCCCTGGTCCCACTGGTCACACTGTTCCTGATCCAGACCAGGATGCTGGTGGTCTTCTTGTCCACTGGGGCACACACCAGCTCATGTTCAGCCATCTGTCCACCAACACCCCCAAGTCTTTCTCTGATGGGCAGCTTTTCAGCCACTCTTCCCCAGACCTGGAACATTCATGGGGTTGTTGTGACCCAAGTGCAGGAGCTGGTCCTTGGCCTTGTTGGATCTCATACCATTGTCCTCAGCCCATCAATCCAGTCCCTCTGTAGAGCCTTTCTACCCTCAAAGAGATCAACTCTTCCAACCCCGCCACTGCCCCTTAAACTACCTTGATGGCTCCTTCTGGGCCTTCCAGTTCAAGATGGACATAAAACTGCTTGAGAGAGTCCAGTGCAAAGCCACAAAGATGACGAAGGGAATGGAACATCTCTCTTGTGAGGAGAGACTGAGGGAGCTGGGCCTGTGCTGCTTGGAGAAGAGGAGATTGAGAGGTGACCTCATCAATGTTTATAAATATGTAAAGGTGAGTGCCAGGAGGCTGGAGCCAGGCTCTGCTGGGTGATGCCCAATGATAGGACAAGGGGCAATAGGGGGAAGCTGAGGAAGTTCCATGTAAACATGAGGAGGAATTTCTTCCCTGGAGATATTCAAGACTTGCCTGGATGTGTTCCTGTGTGATCTGCTCTATGTGATCCTGCTCTGGCAGGGGTTGAACTGGATGAGCTTTTGAGGTCCCTTCCAGACCCTGACATTCTGTAATTCTGTGATTTCTCCAAACAGCTTGTGGGCACCAGAAGTCCCTGTATCTTCAACAGCATGGGGGAGCTGGTTTGAAATGTACCGACAAGATGAAATGACCTGCTCATATAGATTCTATTTGAAGAATCCCTGGAGCCTCTGCTGATCCTTCTGTGCCTCAAATATGTGCACAGAGCCTTGGGACAGCTTCTTTCTCTCTATGCTTACTCACCAGGGCTTGTTGTGTAGAACCAGTCTTACAGACTTTGTGTGAGATAAAACTCTTGAAAGGGACTCCATGTTACTGCCAGTAGCTGGACTTCTCAAGGACACTTCTACTTTCTTCCAGCCAGTGCTGCCACCTGGTCTTTGGGAGGCAGCCACTTCAAGAGCCTTCATAATTCAAGCCATTACACCTCCACTGTCATCTCAGTTCTACCAGGGTTTCTCAACATACCTAGGTAACACAAGTATGTAGGCTTAAGGAAATATATTTAACACTTTTCACCATGCTTTGGATGTAAACCAGGGTCTGCTAAAATTTTCACATTCCTTCTGCTGCTTAGATTGCCAAAGTCAGCACACTAGTTGAGATCTCACCTGTCTGTTAGCAATGATTTGGGAGCAGGATAAGTCAACAGTAGGGAATGCTACATTATTGACACCTTGTAGGGTGACAAGCCACAGCCAAGAATGTTTTGCATGGCATCCTATGCCCTATATTTGTTTGTGGATCCTTAGTGAGAATTGTCAACAGCTAGTACAAGTCATCCCAAACTCTATAAATGCTTTGCTGCAGCTGGAATGGAGACAGCAGCATGAAACACACTGACCTGGTGTGCAGTTAAGGTAACTGCACAAGAGACCAGCCTGGAGTTTCCTTCAGGCTGTCAGCAGTTTGAAGGACTGTGTAGTCCCCTGCTAAAAGCCCCTGTGACGAAAGATGCCTCTGGAGATTCCTCTCAGCACTCTGGGACACACTTTCTTTTACACTAAACTCTCTGCACAACCTGAGCAGTGTCAGTAGGCACATTTGCATTCTCTGTGCATGGCCTGCTTGAAAGATGAAAACACTGTGGCAAGACACCCTCGTATAATAAGTAATCCCTGCTTTCAAAGGCCATCCAGGGTGAGTGTGGGACTGCTCTAACCTTCAGCCTTCGGATACAGGGCACAAAACCTGCTTTTGACTAACTTTTCCCCCTTTTCTATCCCTGCTTCACATGCCCTCAGGCATGCAGAGAATGGGGCTCTCAGCCTTCATCCAGCCCTTGAAAAAAAAAATGAAATCACTTGATCAGGAAAAAAAAGAGGAAAAAAAACCCCAGGCACCACAGGATGGGCACCAGGCTCCTATAGCCTGCTGATTCCTCATAATCCGTGTCAGGAACTGCTGAGCATCTAATCCCTGCAAGCAGTCACTATGGGCTTAGTTCTCTGGTTTAAGAAATGTAGTGAAATTTGTGTGGCTCATGTTTGAATTCAGGTTTCTCTCCCCTTCTGCTGTGTCCCCCTGTGATGTAACACAGGAGAGGCACTCTTGCCAGCTCAATTCACATCAACCTATCTTTTTGCCATGCTTGCAGTACAATAGTCAGGAATGACATTAGTCCATAGTTAAGGGGATACTCTGTTACAAGACCTTTAGATAACTTAGTGATGACTGCATCAGTCTATCAGTTTTGTATTCAGGGCAGCAAAGACCCTGGAACTGCAGAGCATCTTGTACTCGTGTGTGCAACAAAGGGGAGCACTGACACCAGGCCCTAACTCCTGTGGCACAAAAGGTGGCACAAAATATGGCACTCCAGAGCCTTTTAGGTATTGAATTCCACTGAAAGCCAACATGATTCAGGGTCCTAGCTCAGCCAGTTTGGTAGTCTCCTAGCATTCTGAAGCATACAGGGGGCTACTTTTGAACTAAGTGAATTGAAAATGATGTGTAGCTGAAGTAGAAGAGATTTCCTCTGTTCTATGGACAGCAGACTAGGGTATTCTCAGCACATTTTAACCTCATTTGAAGCCCTGCTGTGAATCTCTGTGCAGCTTTGATCTCGGTGTAATACAGAAACGACCAGATTTTAGTAGCTGTTGTGTCAGATGGGATGATGTTGCTTCAGGGCTGAGTGTGATTGGATTTTTGGTGCTGCAGCAAAAACCTAATGTCAAACAGGGCAGTAAAATGTCCTTAACTAAAATTGTCTCGTGCCTCCTCTAGCTGTCTAAGAGATTTGCTGATCCCCCTAATAAAAATCAACCACCTCAGTGCTGTGGGCGAGTCGCAGAGAATCACTAGGTTTACTCTCCAGAAATCCCAGTGTAAACAGAGGACATAGACACCTTATGGAGAAGGCACCAAATTATGCAGCTGCACAACAAAGCTGACACAGAATGGCCCCAGGTACAAAGCAGCTATAAAAATTCAGTCTTGTGCTGCCTAAATGCCATGGGAAGGGCTTTGCTGGGACTCTGGAGCAGATGACAGGCAAGAGGCAAGGTAATGCAGGCAGGGGCAGGGAAGGGTGTTGATAGTGTGTCCTGAGAACGGGGCATACTTTAGGCAAAGCTTAGGAGCATGCTCAGCAGGCTTCCTCCTGTGAAAGCTCAACCAAAATAATGCCAGGAGAGGCTAACATTAGAGCACAAGTCATATTAAGATCTAATTCTAGTGTCCCTTGCTCATTGGTCAGAATGAAGTGGTCTGTGATCATGCATTTTATTCTTGTAGACTCTCTCTTAGGTTACAAATTGGTGTGACATGAGATTAGGAGAGTCCTGGAAAGTAAATACCTGCTAATACCTCATTATGAACTATTAGACATTTCTTTGGATTGCTTTAAGCTGAGAGGACAGCTGCTCTACAATGGTTTAAAGAAGGAAGTATATAGCACTAGATATCTCCAGGGTCTTCTCTGCCTCTTAAAGTCATTTGAGGGGTTGTTATCTGTTGTCTAATATTACTATATCTACCACTTAGAGGACTCAAGGCAGTGGCTCTCCTAAAATAAATTAGCTTTTTCTAAAGCCATTCACCTTCCTGGCTCCCAATTCTATTTATTGAAGAAGCAGTTATTTTAATTTTGTACCATTAGGGCCTTTGGCTACTTTAATATTTGCCTTTGCTGTCTTTCATGATGAAGAGCAGAAAGGCTATTTAGAAGTCCCTAAAATGTAACAGCAATGTCTGATACTGAGTGTCACTTACAATAGCTGTCTAGTTAATGTGAAATCAATACAAGAAATCAGCCTTCCAGACTTTCAGTTTCAGCCTGGCCAATGTAAGGTCACAGAGTGAGGAAGAAAGAAATACAATCTTATAAATTACAACTGACTGTTTCAGGGGCAAGCTGAATACACTGTTAGGATAATCCTTATGTGCATAAATAGAATCATAGCACATAGATACAAGGAGATGAGATGATTTGCATTTGGCTCGTTTCAACTGATTCTGGGAAGATTTGGTGTTCAGAGCAGCCCAGCAAGAGTATCAGTGGATCAGAAACATATTGCATTAAGGCCCAAGGGCTTTGTATTACAACAAAGGTAAGGAATGATTTTTACCACCATCAATATAGATTTGACAGTGTTAAAGGTACAGGTGATCTCCACATGTGGTTTTGTCTCTTTGTAGCCCCAGTATACACCATGGAGGCTGTCTAATAATTAATAACCCTGACTATTTGAAATTCAGTATAAGGGATCTCAAGCTAAATCCTTGCTGCATAGCAAAGGACAGCTTTGCAGTCTGCAGGGCTGGATTTAAGAGAATTTGGAACAGCTCAATGTACCTTTGTTCTTTTTGTCCATACCGAAGCGCTCCACTGGCTGCAATATCCTGAAATCACTGAGACTCAGACAGAAGGTTATATCAGTTTGAGCTGACTGAACAATAAATTTAAGAAAATAACTAGTGGATTTGGAAAACAGATCCAAACTAATAACTGACCTCATTAACCACCTGCATTGGGATGTTCCCAGGGTCCTATTCTGATCCACTCAGCTACAGCCTGACAGGACAGAATTACAGCCTGCTACAGCCAGAAGTAATCCCTCAGATGCAGCTGGACTACACTCCTGCAAGTGCATCTCTTCTAAATCAGAACCTCCCACCTGGGGCAAGTCACTTCCTTGGCTTACAGAAAGGTCTGAATTCCACAATCTTGATAAGTAACTTCATTAACTTATCAATTTATGTGCCTGTTGTTAATGAAAAAAATACCTGACACAGATCAAGCAAGAGGTGCTTTTGAAATGAAGCCTCCTGCTGGGTGACCTAGATAGAATTACACACCCACCTTGATTCATTCCTGCTTTACTTACTAAGTTGTGAGCAAGCATTGAGTCATATCTGAGAGTTCACTGAGTCTGAATATCCGAACTTCCTGGAACATGCAATTCTAGAGCAACCTGACATGTTGCAGGGTTAAGATAGCTCATTGCTGGCTTTGAACAGGGACTAGTACCAAGACAAAGCTGGGCAGAACCTCAGTGATCCCAGCCATTTGGAGACAATCCCAGAAAAGCATCAGTAAGAGTGGGTTCTTCAGTCTGGTATACAAAACTCCAGTCACTGGAAGCTGAGAAGGAAGCCTTAAGAAATTTATATTAAAATAAAGGGTCTAGAGAAATTTATATTAAAAATGAAGCAAGAAGACCCTTTGATCAACTTTCAAACTCCCTTGCTAGACTTTTCTACCTTGCAAGTTGGATACTATGCTAACAACCACAGCTGTTAAACATGATGCAGGAAGCAGTTCAGCAATTCAACATGGTGGTTTATGCAAGAAATCACATGAGGTGGTCACAATGAGCAACTCTAAACCAGGAAACTTAAAAACACATCCCACTTGCCAAGTGTGGGTTTATACTTTGCCAAATCCTCAGTCTACTATGGGAAAGGATGTAGATGTGCACAGAAAAGAATGCATGGAGTCTGGGCATGGAATCCCTGCCAGGATCATCACAGGATTCTCTCTCAGGACTGTACTGCAGCAGGTTCTTGTGGGGGAACACAGATACATCCACTGTTCTGCTAATCCTATAGATCCATGCAGGCATATCCCAAAAGATTTCCTTCTTAGTGTGGTAGTGGTAAACACAACTCAGACCCTCTGCTTATCACAAAATCCTTAACTACTCATGTAATAGTTAAACAAAGCTTCTAATGGCATCTTCCTCAGACCTTTGAAACTTTCTTAAGGTGCTGATCAGTGCCACAGGCAGAGCTCAGAACATCCAGAGTCCAGAGCCAGTGGAGGGTGCAGGAGCAGGAGCAGGCTGAATTGCTCACACCATGACTGGCATGAGGCTGCCTGCTAAAGCCACAGCCTGCTAAAAGAAGGGCTACAGAGAGGAAGCGTGGCACAACTTAAACACCTTTCACTCCATCTCAACGTCCTTTGTATCTCCTATCCTTAAATATACTCCTCCTTACATGTCAGCATTTCGTTTTGTTATTCATAGATTTCCCTTGAAGATTCCACTCACAACAGTCCACATTAAAAAAAACAAAACAAAAGCCAAGTCAAGAGTTCAAAGGCTGTCTGAAATAGCATAGCTAAAAGAAACTTATTTCAGCATTTTCTTATATTGCAACACCATCTCTATTTGCACAATCACATGCTTTGCTTTCTTTTTTCCCCTTCTTTTTTCTTTCTTTTTTTTTTTTTTTTTCTAGAGAAGATTTCCCTCTCTCAGTGCTCACAACAAAGACTTTTCAGGGACTGGCTCAAGGCTCTTTAAAGGCACTGCCTCATATAAAAGATCTCTACCCAGTACTGGTTGGGAGAAAGCAATGAATTGTCTTTCTGCCATCTCGTTTTGCCAAGTGTTGAGGCAAACCTTCAGGAGTTTAGTTCCTTTTATTGGATGTTTAAAGCACTAACAGTTCATACTGGGCATAAGGAGGTATAAGTAAGTGAAGCAAGGGGTGAGCACTGGAGAAAGAAGTAAGTAAATGGATGTGAGCTTCGAATGGAGTTAGATGAAAAATTCAGAGGGATGGAAGGAATGGAATGGGACTGGTGAGCAGTTAAAGTAAAAAATGGGCCTTGAGTAACCTGGTCTAGTTAAGAGCCCCTGGCCATGGCAGAGAGGTTGGGTTAAATGATCTCTAAGGTGTCTCTCAGCCTAAGCTGTTTTGTGATTCTGTGAAGATGGGCACAAAACCAGTGGGAGGAACAAGAAGGTTGGAAATCTGTAGCTCTCCCATGAGTGTATGTGTGGCAGTCTTCCTGATTTTCACTTAAAGGGTGCATGGAAATTGATCAGCTCCTGTAAGCTTGTCTTCTGTAAGCCAGAGGTGGCCTAGAGGACTGCCAGGGAAAGCCTAGCTCCCTGGCATGTTGGGCAGCTGTGTGTGGGTGATTGCTGGACCATTGAGGTGCTTCTGGAGAATAAGAGGGGCATGCAGGAGTGACAGCTATGCTGAAGAGCAAAATGTAACACTCTTGTTAATAAAGTACATATTTTACTGACCAGGTGGGTACTGGTGTGGTCCATGTGGAAGAAGCCTCTGAGGAGAGATCACTGACTCTCCACTGGGAGCTGCAGCTCAGTGGAGCTGCCTGAGGGGGTGTGCTGAAGGGAAAGGGCAGCACACTTCAAGTCTATTCCCCCCATACTTTTGAAGACACAGGGACCTCTGCCACCAACAAGCTGTTTGGAGGAGGAGCCGTCAGGGCAGCTCAAGTGGCAACAGCAGAGTAGGAGTGCCTGAGGTAAGGAAGGCACTACAGAGGGACCTGAAGGGGCTGTATTGATTAGCTGAGGCTAGCTGTATGAGGTTCAAAGAGGTCAAGTGTCAGGTTCTGCACTCGGGTCACAACAACCTCATGGATACCCCAGGCTTGAGGCAGGGTGGGTGGAAATCTGCCCAGCAGAGAAAGCCCCAGGGGAATTGGTAGATAGATGGCTGAACATGAGCCAGCCTCTGCCCAGGTAGCCAAGAAGGCCACCAGCATCCTGGCCTGGATCAGTGTGAGCAGCTGGACCAGGGAAATGATTGTCCCCCTGTACTAATGAGGCTACATCTCAAACACTATGCTCAGTTTTGGGGTCCTCACTACAATAAAGACACTGAGCTGCTGGAGCATGTCCAGAGAAGGGCAACAAAGCTAGTAAAGGGTCTGGAGAACAGGGTATTAAGGAGGAATTTAAATCTGGGTTATAAGTGAATTGTAATGAGGCCAATATAAAATTATTAAATATATATAAAGATTTTTTTTCCCAAACTTATTCACAATTAACATACAGAGATTCTGTTATGTGGTTGGTAAAACCATTTTGCAGAATATATATATATATATATACACACACACACACACAGAGTCAGATTATATTGAAATCATTTTAGGAGAGGTTTTAGAGAATTTAAACAACTGGAGAGTCCTGCAGCACAAACTGCCACTTAAAGGTTGCACATAAACTTTCACAAACTGTAGAAAAGAGAGTTAGTTTGCTCACTGGTCAGAGTCTCAATATCTGTAATACAAAAGTATATGTAGAAGCATAAACAAGGAAAAATATAGTCCCAGCCACGTGGTGGCCTTCCACGTGATGGTGATGCAGTGGGTTTTTGCTGCTTGCCTATCTCCAATTGAGCACCTTGTCTTGAGGAGATCCACAGACATGAGGCAAACCCTCCGTGGCTCTCAGGAGGCCATCGGAGCGGTCAGCACCTGGGTGAAGCAGGCTCCNGAGGTGGGAGTCAGTCTTTTCTCCTTATTATCAATTGATAGGACAAGAGAAGATGGACACAAGGTGCACCAGGGAAGATTTAGGTTGAATATTAGAGGAAAATTCACTGAAAAGGCTCTCAACCACTAGCAGAGGCTGCCCAGAGAGGTGGCTGAATCGCCATCCCTGGAGGTATTTAAAAGCCACAGAGATGTGGTGCTGAGGGACAAGGTTTAGCACCAGCCTTGGCCGAGTTCGGGCATGGTTGGGTCTTGGAGGTGTCTCCCAACCCAGACTCTGGCTCTACGATCCTGTGCCGGCGGCAGCCGCTGAATCCGAGGCGTGCCCACGGCCGGAGCGCCCTCTGCTGGCACTGCCCGGAGTTGCCGGAGAGCTCCGTCGCACCGGAGCCGGGAGGCCGGGGCGTTGAGACAGGTCCCGCTGCTGTTTTTCACGTTATCATTTATACCGAACATGGCCCAAGCTCAGCCGTTTCCGAGGCGCAGCAAGCCGGGGTGGAGAGAAGGGCGAGGTTGTGAGTCGAGCGAGCGCTGAGCCCTGTGCGTGGCACGGGCTCGGGCGCCACCTTGTGGCCGCCGGGCGGGAGGTGCCTGGTTGCCGCCTGCCACCGTTCCGCTCGGGAGCGACCCTGCCCTGTCGGTCAGCCTGAAGGCTGCAGAGTCCTGCGCTAAAGCTGCTCCTGTGCCTTTGGGTAACAGGTGCGCTATTGAAACACTGCTCCTGGGATAGTGCTGGGGTTAGCAGCAGTTTACACTCTGCTTCTTTTTAGCTTACTGATGTGTAATTTACAAACACGCCCAAGGGTTCTGGAAAAAACAAAATGCAGAAGGTGAAGCCAGACAGAGTAAATTTTCCATACATTGTTTGACAAGCACTGGGTTTACAGCATTGGTCACTGCACAGCAGTGTCCTGGGAATAAACCACTGGGAAGGATTGTCTAAATCCTCACATCAGGGCCCTTTACATGGCAGGCAAATGCTGAATATATGTTTAATCCAGAAAAGCCCTCAGTGCCCAGGCTTAGTACCAACAGCGAAACCCCCATGGTTTTCCTTCAATCAGAAGTCTTGCATTAACATCTGGAGATCTGGCATTAAAACATGGCACTGGACAGGGTGAAGTGACAGCCTTCAAGCCTCCTGTTGCTCCTGACCATCTGGGAATATAAATGATGGGTTGAACAGGGAAATAAACTAAACATAATAAAATAAAACAACATCTCTCAGCACTTATTGCTAATTAATATTTAAAGCAGAAGAGCTTCAGGTGGGAAAGATGAAAGGGAATTCTGCCTAAGAAAGGTCAAACCCAGTCACCTCTGGTGGTATTGGGACCACAGCCCAAGTTGCAGAGCTGAGCAGGCTGCAGGTCAGTCAGTCATATGGCTGATGGCAGTTTACAGGCTGGAAGTGTTTCTGGCTACTTTACCCCTCAGTGCCCAAGTCTGTCATCATTCCTTTGCCCAATGTAAGCAAGTTTCCACCAAGAGGTCAGAGATGATGTGCTCCTGCTGCGGGGAAGAGGAAGCAGAGCCCCTTGTAGGGGCAGAGGGGAAAAGCACCACACATCTCTGAATGGCAGCCCACTCGGGTAGGGAATCTGCAGCTGCCAGTGTTTTCCCAAGTCACAGAAGCCACTGGAGCATAGTTCTACACAATGCAAGACGTATCCTGTTTGTGATCAGCCAACTTTCTGAATACACAGAGGCACCAAGGTGCTGCACCCTTAGCAGAACCCTTGAAGCGCACATCTCAGATTAGCTGGAGACAATCTACACCTCCCTAAGACAGCTCACACCCTCTTTGCACTTTCCTCTCAAGCAGCTGCCTCCCAGCTCTTTTAGAATCATAAAATCAGTCAGGGTTGGAAGGAACCACAAGGATCATCTAGTTCCAACCCCCCTACCATGGGCAGGGACACTTCACACTAGATCAGGCTGTCCACAGCCTCATCCAGCCTGGCCTTAAACACCTCCAGGGATGAGGCTTCCACCACCTCCCTGAGCATCCTGTTCCAGGGTCTCAACACCCTCATGGTGAAGAACCTCTTCCTAACATCCAGTCTGGATCTACCCATTTCCAGCTTTGCTCCATTCGCCCCAGTCCTATCACTAACTGACAGCCTAAAAAGTCCCTCCCCAGCTTTCTTGTAGGCCCCTTTAAGATACTGAAAGGGCACAATAAGGTCACCTCAGAGCCTTCTCTCCAGCCTAAACAGCCCCAACTCCCTCAGTCTCTCCTCACAGGTGCTCCAGCCCTCTGCTCATCCTCATAGCCCTTCTCTGGACACCTTCCAGCACATTCATATTCCTTCTGTAATAGGGAGTCCTCTTAAACTGTCTCCCTTTATGTATTTGCACAACCTACCTGGGCAGTTTAAGCCTTTGCTATTTCTACCCAAACCATTTCAAAGCAAGTGTCCTGGAACCCCAGTGGGCTCAATCCCACTGCCCTGTGTCACATAGACCCTGGGGAACCCACAGACATCACAGTGAGTTTGGGGCTTATGCTTGCTGAGAACAGCAAACATAGCCTGTGCCAAACCAGTGGAGAAATCCATGCAGAAATCTCTCTTCAATTCCTTTCCATGGCATACACAGAGCAGACAAGAAGAGAGAAGCACAAATTAGTCCTGAGTAATTTGCTAAACCTTGGCATAGTGATGGTAAAGTGCAGTTTAAATGTCTCCTAGCTGCTCAGTAGAGAAAGAGCCACTGTGGGTCAGATCATAGGTCCATATAGTTACAGTATCACAGTATCAGCAAGGTTGGAAGAGACCTCAAAGATCATCAAGTCCAACCCATTACCACAGACCTCAAGACTAGACCATGGCACCAAGTGCCACGTCCAAACGTGCCTTGAACACCTCCAGGGACGGTGACTCCACCACCTCCCTGGGCAGCCCATTCCAGTGGGGAATGACTCTCTCAGTGAAGAACTTTCTCCTCACCTCCAGCCTAAACCTCCCCTGGCACAGCTTGAGACTGTGTCCTCTTGTTCTGGTGCTGGTTGCCTGAGAGAAGAAAGCAACCTCCTGCTGGCCACAACCACCCTTCAGGTAGTTGTAGACAGCAAGAAGGTCTCCCCTGAGCCTCCTCTTCAGCAGGCTAAACAATCCCAGCTCCCTCAGCCTCTCCTCATAGGGCTTGTGCTCGAGGCCTCTCACCAGCCTCATTGCCCTTCTCTGGACACGCTCAAGCACCTCAATGTCCCTCTTAAATTGAGGGGCCCAGAACTGGACACAGTACTCAAGGTGTGGCCTAACCAGTGCAGAGTAGAGGGGGAGAATGACCTCCCTGCTCCTGCTGGCCACACCATTCCTGATACAATATCTTGCATAGTGCAAACATACATGATGCTTGCACTGACTAGCCTCCTTGCCCCCAAGCATTTGTGTTCATGGACTTTCTCAGTTGGGAGGAATGTTCTGCATAATAAGCCATGACTTAAAACTAAACAGGTATAATTCACACTGTAGTTGGTATGAAACCAGTTTTTGTCTTCAATGACAACTAGATGTGGCCTGCACATCAGTGATTTGGAGAATTTATTTGGAATTACACCACTTGGTGAACTGCTTTGCCACTTGGTTCACTGCTTTGCCACTTGATTCATCCATCCAAGCTCAGCCTATGCAGTATTATGCCAGAACGATGGTAGGTGGCACGGGTGGAGATAAAGGATCAAAAAAAAAAAAAAAAAAAAAAAGCTTAATTAAAAAATTTTTTGGCTTGGCACCCCTCTTAATCTCTTTAAATGAGAACATTCTAATAATCAGACCCCTACCTCAAAACCTATTTAGTCCTTTATTGCCTTTCAGATAACAAATTGAACTTTCCTGGTTTATTGCAACAAAAGATGTGCCTCAGCATGTTCATCCAGCTTTTACATAAAGCTTCTGATGAAAGGCTGACCCACAGAAAATTGCCTTCTTAATGACATCTGCAAAAGACTGAGGCCAATTTTCAGTATATTAAGGGTACCTAAATTGTTTTATATATGGACAGTGAAGTTACAAGGGTATTTCCTGCTTGCTTCTTTTATTTTCCTTTTAAATACACTGAGTGGCTGAAAATGAATAATTGCTTCATTAAGTTCTAAAATTTGGAGACATCACAGTTACCTTTTTTTTTTTTTTTTTGGCTTGGCACTAAAACTAATTTCTTTGCTCTACAAAAGCCCAGGGTAGTGCTGTAAACTGATGAAAAAGATGTTATTACCTGTGCCACACTTGCTGGAATGGAAACTGGGATGAATGCATTGTAATACCAGATTAGCCTTAATAAAGCTTATCACCATAATTTATCAAGGTAATTAAGTATGTACTTAATTTTAGGCACGAAGAAGTTCTATTGACTTCTGTGAGGGTAGTCTGCATTTAAAGTTAGGGATGGTTTGACATCATCTGCTGATTCAGGGCCATAACTGCTACCCTGTGGATGAAGAGAATGCAGTCATCAGTTACCCATTAGCTGAGCTAATGGGAGGGTGGCCTGGATGATGGTTGAAACCGGCTGAGAAACATATCAGAAGCACTTAATTTGTTCTCTACAGACCAGACAAAGTTTAGAAGGACTATTACCTACCTTCCAGATCCCAACAAGAAAATGAACCTGAGCTTTTGCAGCTGCCCAGGGGACCTGTGGAGCCTCCCTCTCTGAAACCTGCCTGGATGCGTTCCTGTGTGATCTGGTATAGCTGACCCTGCTCTGGCAGGGGGGGTTGGACTGGATGAGATTTCGAGGTCCCTTCCAGCCCCTGACATTCTGTGATTCTGTGATTTAGCTGTGCTTAAGCTAGCAAGCCTGCCTAAATCCCAGACTACTGACAGCATGGCACAGAGCCCCCCCCACCCCAGGCATGTCTAAAGGGGCTAGGTTCTGTCTGACTCAAGCACAGCACACAACTAATGATCCTTCTGGACCAAAGCTGATATGGCACAACATCTGCCACACCAGTCAGTGTTTGTGGTTCTCTTTATACTGGTGAGAAATATGCAGCTGGCTCTGAACTGGAGAGGTTTATTTGTGAAAATCCAGGACATAATACTCCTCTTCAACATATGAACTACAAAAGAGCTCTTTCCACAGCCTAGGCTAATAACTGTTTAGACACAAGCTGCAGGTGCATGTGGCAAAGAAGTATTTCTGCATCTGTAACTTGGTTAATCTGCAACTAGATAATACACAGGCAAATGAAGACTGTATGACCTAGAAATTATGGATCAAAAGCCTTCCCCTTGCCTTTAACTGAGTTGCACTTTGAGTTTTTACTGCTTAGGCAGGTTTCTTTCTAGCTTTACTCTGCTCTCGTCAGACCCCATCTGGAGTCCTGTGTGCAGTTCTGGAGCCCCCAGCACAGGAAGNTTCTTTCTGTGAATTGTTTTCCCAGTGCCAGGTTCAAACAGCTCAAGCACAAAGTGAGCACTGATTTTCCAGTGCTGAGCACTCTGACTACTTCCAAGCTGTATGTCTGTGAGCAGTTAACTCCATGTATGTATGTAGCTGTGGAATGGTTTTGTGTAGAGTTCAGCACACGAAAAACTTAGCTAAATTCAGGTGGTTTGCAATTGGTGTTTTAGTAAAAAAACTTCAGGCAAAATATTTACTGTAGGTATCTGTTCCTGTAACCTCAATTTCAGTGCCTGTAATCTGTAAGAGAAGCTAAATATATCCAGTGCTGCAACTGTGAAAGGAGAGAATTCAGTATAGGCTATGACCCAGAAGAGCACTTTAGTACATGCTCTACTTAAAACATGCAAGGGATTCTGTTTCAGTAATACTTAGCTACTTGATTTCCAAGGGATCATTTCAACTTTTTCAAATGGAACACTTCTGTAGAGGAGGCTGCTGTATGAGAATGGGACTGCAACCCAGCAGGTGAGCCTGCACCACAAATACAGTTAGCCCAGGGTCCCTCTCCACTGCAGTTTCCAACTCTGGTCCTCCAGCACAAGCTAGTTCTGTCTCTCAGACTTTAAGCCACCTGTTTTGCCCTGGTGCTAAATTATTTTGCCTTTCCCAACTTGAAAGTAATTCTGGGATGCTGCACTCATTAAAGGAAGACAGGTAGAGGGAACTGTCAGTTCAGTTGGATGAAATGGAATCCTTTACTGAATGGTCCCCAAATGACAGCGTGTGAGAAAATGCACAGCAGGAATGGTAGGTGTGCAGAGAGGCCTCTTACAAGCTCTCTGCCAGCTAGTAAATACACAAGCATTTTACAGATGAATACCAGTCAAATGTGGAATGTACCCATCAGAGATGCTTCCTCCATCTGGCTAGAGTCCAGCAGACACTGCATGGGCAAACAAAAAGATCTGATTGTCTGTGTTGGTTTAGGTTTCAAGAGGTACATAAATGGCAGCTGCTGTAGGCTGCAGTAGAGGTGCACATCTGTACCTGAATCTTAGGTCTCCTTCAATAAGGGAATGAATGCTAAGTATTTTAGAATGGTGAAGCATAGAATCATAGGTTGGAAGGAGACCTCAAGGATCATCTAGTTCCAACCCCCTGCCATAGGCATGACCTCCCTAACAAAACAATTCCTTTCAGCAGGGAAAAAAACTTTTGCTTAAGTATCTGTCAAAATCTCAGTGATTGAAACACCTTCATTGTCAGCAAACAATCATGTGAAAACCAGATGAAACAACAGAAATCTGCATCATGGGGTTTTAAGTCTTGTCATCCAGGAAAAAAAACACCAAGGAATCGACAGAAGGCAGAAAAAGATGACAGCTATTTAATTTTCACAGTGAGATTAAACAATTTTAATCACTTACAAACATGGCTACTTTATTTTAGATACACAAGAACAGCTACAATGTTCAGCCTGAAAAGGACAGAAGTGGCAAGACTGCTGAGAGTGGGAGAAGGGAGATGATCTGCCATAATCAAACAGAGTTTAAACAGAGTTTGAAAACAAACACAGGTGGTTTGGTAGCTTACAAAACCTTTTGGAGACAGGAGGAGAGAAAAAAAAGAGAAAGGTTTCTTATTTTTCTCTCTCACACACACACATCTGCATATGCCTAATGAGAACAAAAATCTCAGGAGATAAATTACAGATTAATGTCTGCAAGCTAATATTTACTTAATGTCACTTTAAGGTGGGGAGAGAGAGTGCACCTCTGTGTCAGCAAGAAAGAAGCTGAATTGGGGAATTAAGAAACAGGGTTTTTATTTTGAAGCTATCATTAGCTGATGGTACATCTGCCAGGTTTATGAATGGAAACTGTCAAAAGCAGTTAGGATGAATACTTAGAACTGCAAGAAAACCCAAACCAAGACATAAATTCTTTAGATCTCTTCCCATTTGGATGTGTAGAACATTGGTTTTGAAGTATGGCAGTAGAAAAAAAAAAAAAAACAAAACAAAAAAAAACAAGACAGTAGTTCCATGTCATCTAGGTACAAATGTGCTGCAAAATCTTCTCTGTGCTGCTAAAGTTGCTACCAACACTTCAGAAGGGGTGACACGAGCCAACTGGAAAGTCTGTCGATGAGTTTCATTAATCCAGCAGTCCTCAGGTGTTAGGAGTCGTTGCTTTTCCCTTCTGTCTCTTTACTTTCCAGCAAGGCTTGGGATGATGGCACTTCTCCACCCTCTGCTCCTTCATCTAAAAAAAGGCAGAATTAAACATTTATGTGACACACATTCTCAGGGCTTTTTTAAAGCAGCCGAAGAGTTGGGTTCACTGATCACTGATTCTGCCCCCTTTACTCTGCTGATCATCACTGTTTGGATTGACTCTTCATTACCACAGCCATGGCTGCTTCACAAACAGAGATTAACTCAAAAGATCAACAACTTACAAAGCAAGTTGCAACTTGCAATCTTCCAAAAGAAATTGCCTATTGATGTTGATTTGCCTGCTCTTTGTGCATGCTGATCAATGTTAGCATTGTAAGAAACAGATTGGAAATAACTTTTTATTATTGTTATTCTATTTTTCTGGGTCATTTCCAAAGTCACAATTCATAGAATCAGCCAGGTTGGAAGAGACCTCCAAGCTCACCCAGCCCAACCTAGCACCCAGCCCTAGCCAATCAACCAGACCATGGCACTAAGTGCCCCAGCCAGTCTTGTTTTGAACACCTCCAGGGATGGCAACTCCACCACCTCCCTGGGCAGCCCATTCCAATGCCAATCACTCTCTCTGGCAAGAACTTCCTCCTAACATCCAGCCTAGACCTCCCCTGGCACAACTTGAGACTGTGTCCCCTCCTTCTGTTGCTGGGTGCCTGGCAAAAGAGCCCAACCCCACCTGGCTACAACCTCCCTTCAGGTAGCTGCAGAGAGCAATGAGGTCTGCCCTGAGCCTCCTCTTCTGCAGGCTGCACACCCCCAGCTCCCTCAGCCTCTCCTCACAGGGCTGTGCTCCAGGCCCCTCCCCAGCCTTGCTGCCCTTCTCTGGACACCTTCCAGCACCTCAACATCTCTCTTGAATTGAGGGGCCCAGAACTGGACACAGCACTCAAGGTGTGGCCTGAGCAGTGCTGAGCACAGGGGCAGAAGAACCTCCCTGCTCCTGCTGGCCACACTGCTCCTGATCCAGGCCAGGATGCCATTGGCTCTCCTGCCCACCTGGGCACACTGCTGCCTCATCTTCAGCTACTCTCTACCAGCACCCCCAGGTCCCTCTCTGCCTGGCTGCTCTCCAGCCACTCTGTCCCCATCCTGTAGCACCGCTTGGGGTTGTTGTGGCCAAAGTGCAGAACCCTGCACTTAGCTTTGCTAAATCTCATCCCATTGGCCTCTGCCCACCCATCCAGCCTGTCCAGGTCCCTCTGCAGAGCCCTCCTACCCTCCAACAGCTCCACACCTGCTCCTGACTTGGTGTCATCTGCAAACTTACTGATGCTGGACTCAATCCCCTGGTCCAGATCATCAATAAAGATATTGAACAGGACCAGGCCCAGCACTGATCCCTGGGGCACACCACTGGTGACAGCTGCCAGCTGGATGTGGCACCATTCACCACCACTCTCTGGGCCCAGCCCTCCAGCCAGTTCTTGACCCATATCAGAGTGAATCTGTCCAAGCCAGGAGCTGCCAGCTTGGCCAGGAGCTTGTTGTGGCAGATGGTGCCAAAGGCTTTGCTGAAGTCCAGGTAGACTACATCCACAGCCTGCTCTGTGCTTGCCAGGAGGGTAATCTGAGTATAAAAGGAGTTCAGGTTGGTCAGGCAGGACCTCCCCTTCCTAAACCCATGCTGGCTGGGCCTGATCCCTTGGCCATGCTGTAGGTGCTGTGTGATGGCACTCAAGATGACCTGTTCCATAACCTTGCCTGGCACTGAGGTCAGGCTGACAGGTCTGGAATTTCCTGGTTCCTCCTCCTGGCCCTTTTTGTGGATGGGCACCACATTGGCAGCTTCCAGTCATTTGAATATTGCATTTCTCTGAGCATTGCTTGGTTTCAGGTAGGTAACACTACAGTTCATGAGCATGTCAGTTATCTGGCTGGTGTTCTTTGCCAAGGAGAACTCCTCCTGTCTTCACAAGGTGAGGGGATTTATTGTTACTCTGGTGTGGAAGTTCACTCTTCCTTAGGTTCAAGCTGAATGCTTACATGACCAATACAGGTAAAAGCTCCCCAGTGTGTGTGGGCATTAGATGAAGAGAAAGGCCAATGTGGGAGACCAGTATAGCCTCTTTGGTCTCAAACTTCTCTCCAATCTTTGGATCACCAACAAGACCAATCAACAGATTGACATGGTTCCAGGATGGCCTCTCACCAGATCACCTATGGAAAAGTCTCAACCTTCCAAAACTTAGGCAGCAGCAGAGCATGATCAGACAGGAGAGGTCTTTGTTTCAGAGCTGTGCTCTGAGACAAACAGCTGCTGCCAGAATCTCTCCTGTCCATCCCCTGAGAACATTAATTTGGTGCAGCTTGGGGTGTACACAGACATTTGTATTGCACAACTATGATCCTTGTATATCCATAAAGCAATTTCTCTTCCAAGTCAGACAAAAAGTATTAGCACATCTGGCTCCTGACCTTTCACTGCGGCAGCAGCTGACAACATTTTAGAAAGAGAGGAAATGTATGATCTAAAGAGCATCAGCTGAATCTGAAGCAAGATGGACAGAGTCCTCCTCACCTTTTCCCATAATCTTCACTGAGCCTTTCAGAGTAGAAAAAAACCCAAAAGGCATATTTTATATAGCCACATGTTCCATCTTCTCCACTTTTCTCATTTGTCCAGCTTCTTTGTTCTGAGCTGGAAATGGCTTTAACAACTTACTGTTAAACCCAGAAACAGCCAAAAAGAGATAGCTGTTAGAGCCCCAAACGTTTCACAAACTGTTTCCTGCCATAGCATTTGAACTTCCAAACTTTCTTTCCATTTTGATGGATTCTCTTTGTTCTGCTTGCTGTCTCTTCATGAGCTTAACCTACAACAGTTTAACTTAGGACTCAAAGAGGCTGCCATTCCCATCTGGTACTTGTGGAACTCCCAATCCTAAAAAGCATCCAAGCAGTCAGAATGGACCTAACTGTATCCTGTGTTCATTTCCTATTGCCGCTGCTGCAAACTGCTGATAACAGAAGCTGCTCCTTCCAGGCATGCTCTGGCACAGCTATGTGTCAATGACAAAGCAAAGGGTAATTCCATGCTCTTAATTGTACTTCAAGTCCTGACAGTGCTGCTCCTTGTCTTTGTAAGAAAGCATCAGTACATTTTGCTAAAACTGATGTAGTGTTTCATTTCTTCTTCTAAATGCATTGGAGGAGCACTAGGAGAGGAGGATTATTCTGTCTGGAGGGCCCAATACTTATCTTATGCTGTGCTGTAACATTTCACTTTCATTCTTTCATTTGTATTTTTTGTGTAGGTGAAGATAAAAAGAAAAAAGAAAGAAAAATAGGAAGAAAAAAGAAGGAAGAAAAAAGATAAGGAAGAAAAAATAAAAAGAAAAAAGAAAAAGGGAAAAGAAAAAAGAAAAGAAGAAAGAAAAAAGAAAAAGAAAAGAAAAAAAAGGAAAAAAAATCTTGAAGAGAAAAATATGGCACACATTAGAAAGTGTTTTCCCTTTCCAGAGGCTACAATGAAACAAAGAGGAGGAACTTATCTATAGCTACTGTATTCTTCTGTGCTCTATTTAACCTGAAGCATCTCCATCAAGGTTCATTGCTCTAAACAATACAAATGCAAGACACACAGAAGGTGTGGGTTGGACTGACCAATTTACTTCCACAGTTCCTGACATTAACAACAATATAAATCCTCATCTACCTCCCATTTGATAATGGAAGGCTTTTTTTTTTCCCTGCTGGAGCCTGATTGTGCCAGGCAGAAGAGCTATTTGGAATGAGAAGCCCTCCTATTATAAAACTAAAACTTCCAATGCTAAGGGACTGTCTGTCCTTTGGAATGGATTATCAGTGCTCTAGTTGCATACACCAGAAAGGAGACAGCCTGTAGGGACATAATTTTCTTATTCCTAAGAGAAATTCTCTCCTTGAAACAAAGGAACTTGAATTGGACTCCCAGGGCTTCCAGCTTTACTTTGAATGTACTCTGTCATCTCTCCAACTTGCTCTTCAGAATCTCCCAGCTCCTCCCCCTACTGCTCTGCAGCCTGAGGGTCTCTGACCTTGTTGTCTTGTCTTTTTTTTTTATGTCCACCTTCTCTCCATCATAAATCCTTGTGCTCTCCTTTTGCAAAAGTAATGCCCCCTTTCAGCACCCAGATTCTTATCCTCCTTTATTTTCTAGGTTCAAGCAGGATGTGGCCATTCAGTCCTTTCTCACTCCTCCTGCAAATGTTCTTTCTACTTGCCCAGAAGCCCTTCAATGGGGCCATGTTTGGTTTAGGTTACAGAACTCTGAATACAAAACTATAAACTAAACCACCAGAGCAAGAACAGCTTGCAGTCAAACCCTGACCCAGCCTTTGTGGTGCTTTAGCAGGCTGTAAGAACTTTAGCTGCTTTGAGCAATGTACAAGCAGTAAATGCATCCTTTGAGCCTGGGAATTCTTTTATAACCTATTTCAGTTCAGATTCATGGACCCTCCACTGCCTCCCAGAGTGCTGCACCCAGACCATTGTTGCTGCTCATTGTGGGACCATCAGCTGTGGTGGCATTTGTCACAGCAGTAACAGTGATGGTCACAGGGAGAAAAAAGTTATTTCCAAACCAGAACCTAAAAATGTAGGGACAACCTATGCCCAGGGCCAACCTGTAATTCTCACTTGCCAGGAATTAGAAACCAGATCTTCTTGAATCCGAGAATCCTCCTGAGAGTAAAAAGAACTGAAATGCAAAGCTGGTGTTGATTAGATCTGTGCTAAACCAACAGCACCTCAGCAAATTAAAGGATGTGGCAAAACATGACACTAGTCTCAGAGAGCAAAGTCGAAAGCCTACTAGCAGGAGTAAATCACTGTGAACCCTACTCAGCTTATATGCCTGAGCTGGGACAGCTGTAATTGGATTAGTAGCACAGCTTGCTGTCTTGTGCTAAGTTATCTCAGTGCAGCAGCAGCCCCTAACTCAGAGCTGATGTGATGACTTTCCAACCTTCCCGAGCTCCCCCAAGAAACTCTTCTTGCTCTCGTTGGGGGAAGTGGAATTCAGTTCACAGCACCTTTCCACAGACTGCTGCACACTTAATCTATGGGTGGATATGGCAGACTTAGTCTGGGTTAAAACTGACCTGTCTCATTGAGAGGTGAAAGTGCTAAGTCCTTTGAAAGGTTAAATTTATTCCTAAATGAAGAAACAAACATTAGTATTGACATCAGAACTGTAAAATGGCACAAGGCTTAAGGGGAAAGCAAAGGGCAACTGCATAAAAATGTCCATTTCTTGAATGTGCAGCCATTACCTTCTGAAAGGGAGAGCTCAGCCAGTTTGTGTGGCAGGTCTGAAGTCCCAGCACCAGCAGGAGAACCCAGGATGTCTGGTAAGGCATTCCGGCGGCCTGACCGTCCTGATGCTGCGAAATCTGTGACCACAGGCTCCACATCAGTCATTGCTGACTCTTCTCCTCATAGCAACATCTGCTTGTGGGACAAACAGAAGAAGGAAACAGCTATAGCTGGGATGATGCTAATCACCTCCTCAACAGTACAATAGCCAAAGGCTTTGCCCAGTGGGTCCTTTGTGATTAAAAGCCATATATTTCCATACTGAGTGCTTAAGCTTCAGTTGTGCCCCAGAAGAAGATAAAGAACGTCCGAGCCATTTGCTTAGGTTGCCATTTGCACATCAGGGCAGCAAAATGAACAGCTCTGTCCCTACAGCAAACCTGTGGACAGGGTCAGCAACAGCCCTTTCTGCCAGCCACTTGTATGTCTTTGATAACCTCGTCCCTCTTTTTAAGTGGTTCTGCCACACGAGCACTCAGAAGGGAACTGAAACTCTGTTTTGTCATTCTGTATGAAGTAAAGCATGTTTGCCTTCATTTTGGATCTTGTGTTGATTCTTAGTTAGAATCTTGTTAGAACAAACTTCTTTCACAGAGAAGCAATTCATGAAAAACAAACTGGAACTCTTCATAAACTTGCTTTAGCCTTGTGGATATCAAATATTTGTCTTTCTCTGCTCCTTGATAGCTTGGTTTAACCTCAGCTGCTGCATGAGACTTTTGTCTAATCATAGAATCAGAGAATGTCAGGGGCTGGAAGGGACCTCGAAAGCTCATCTGGTCCAGCCCCCTGCCAGAGCAGGATCACCCACAGCAGATCACACTGGAATGCATCCAGACAGTTCTTGAATATCTCCAGAGACAGAGACTCCACAACCCCCGGGGCAGCCTGTGCCAGTGCTCTGCCACTCTCACAGGGAAAAAATCCTTCCTCAGGTTCATATGGAACCTCCTGTGCCTCACCTTCCACCCACTGCATCCTTGTCCTGTCCCTGGGCATCACCAAGAAGAGGCTGGCTCCAGCCTCCTGGCACTCACTCCTTACATATTTATAAACATCGATGAGGTAATAAATAAATAAACAAACAACTGAATCCTGGAAATAACAGAACCAACAATGCTCTGCTCCCTCTATCTCCATCTCAAAACGTATTGAATTGAATGGGAAAACTCCTGCTGACCAAAATGGGCTTTGGATCAGGCACAGAGGTGTTTGCAGGATCACAACTCAGGACACCAGCCCTAGTGAGACCACCTGGAGCAGGAGGAGGTGATGCTCAGCTGCAAGTGGCACACTGGGATAGGGTGTTACAGCTGCCATGATGTTACCATACATCACAAAAGGCTATTGTATCACAGTTGTGTGCAGTAATTTTTGACAGTAAACAGTTGATTTGGATAATTAGACATTAACTGTTCAGTCAACAACAATATTTACTTGCTTTATATGAATGCAGTTCCATGTGCAATGAGGGAAGAGGAATGTTGTCTCTAAATATGGTCAGTGCTTTGTGTGGCAATGGACACAGATGGGGATGGAGACCAATCCCATGGAAGTCTGTCAGCTTCCAGTTGACAGTTGGCTGTATTTAGAATAAGAATTGGCTAAGGCAAGTCTCAGTTATGCTGGTGGTGTTCATAGAAGGAGCAAAGCATCTCAGTCTCTCTGCTAAGGCTGGGAAACAGCAGTGCTCTTGTTTCATGGATAGAAAACCCAAGGCAAACAGAAATCAAACATGACTTGCTCTGATGTGCAGGAAAGGAGGGGCAGAAATGCAATTACTGATGCTGACCTGGTGTTTCCACCACAAAGAACATTCACCTTTTCTCCCTCAAAGTGCCTGTCAGCTGTGTTGTTCCAACATGAGGAGTAAATATTCTGAGCTTCTTCAAAGTATCCTTTGTAATAAAAGAAACAAATCCTTCTTGGGAAGGCACAAAGCCATGAGTAAAATCTGCAAGTCTGAAAGATGACTTGAACATGCAGGTAAAGGGGTTACTTTCCTTAACCAAAGTAGTAACTGTTCAGTTTTGACCCAGAGATTTAGCACAAAGTTCCTGCCTTGTGGTAAAACAGTCAAGTTCAAGTGAAACTTTTCCTTAAGCAGCATCAGGAATAGTGTGGCCAGCAGGAGCAGGGAGGTTACTGTACTCTGCACTGGTTAGGCCACACCTTGAGTACTGTGTCCAGTTCTGGGCCCCTCAATTTAAGAAGGACNAAATCTATAGATAGGCATTCAAGAATTCAGCTTTGAGAAAATATGTGCAACTGTACATCTAGCTACATTCTTGGTTAGATACAGCATTTTGTTCTGTGCTCATTGCAGGGGGTGAGGTCAGCACATGAGAAGAAATATCAAAATAAGGATGAATCCATATTACAAGGTCACAGGATGTCAGGGGTTGGAAGGGACCTCCATAGATTGAGGTTGGACTCAATAATCTTCAAGGTCTTTTTTGACTGTAACAGTTCTGTGATTCTGTGTTTCAGCAATCAGGAGACATTTCTTTTTCCATCCAGTGCACTGCATGTCTGAAAAAAAAAAAGACACTTCCTTGCACTCATAGGATCACAGGATGTTAGGGGTTGGAAGGGACCCAAAGAGGTCATCAAGTCCAACCTCCCTGCCAAAGCAGGACCAGACAATCTAGCTCAGGGCACACAGGAACACATCCAGACAGGCCTAGAAAGTCTCCAGAGAAGGAGACTCCACAACCTCTCTGGGCAGCCTGTGCCAGTGCTCTGGGACCCTTACAGTCAAGAAGCTCCCCTTGTGTTGAGCTGGAACCTCCTGTGCTGCAGCTTCCATCCATTGCTCCCTGTCCTATCCCAGGCAGCAGTGAGCAGAGCCTGTCCTCCCAGTCCTGACCCCCAGCCCTCAGATATTTATAAACATTTATTAAATCCCCTCTCAGCCTTCTCCAGATTAAGCAGCCCCAGGTCCCTCAGCCTCTCTTCATCAGGCAGTGCTCCAGTCCCCTCATCATCCTCATAGCCCTCCCTTGGACTCTCCAGCAGATCCCTGTCCCTCTGAAACTGGGATATTTACATATGTCATAAACTGGGGATATTTACATCTTTACAGACACAGCCTCCTGGCTTTTTGTGGGTGTTCACAACTATGTTGTGAGCTGACTGCTGTTTACATAAAGATCTGCAGAACGACACCAACATCAAAACACACCAAAGTCCTTCCCAAACCTGTCTCACAGACTTGTTTTGCTTTTTTCTCTTTTCTTTCTGGCATGGATGCTATGGCCTCTAAATGGTTACTTTTTAAATGGAGAACATCTTCTCTACGACTCATGCTATATGAAACTAATCTCTCTCTGCAGCACAACTTCATCTTATCCATCTTGTACACTTGTTTCAGATCTCTTCCTTTCTCTCCAGCCCTCTCTCCCCTGATGTAATCTCTCTTCACTGCATACTAGCAGACAACCCAGGAAGATGATGAAGGAGGCAGCCTGACACGCTTCCATGTACATGAATTTTGATTTATGGCTTTGATTAAAAGAGTGTGCAGAGACAAATCTAGAACATCTATCAGAGAGAAAACCAGCTGATCATTATCCAGCACTCTGGGGGCCATAACTGAAATGTAGCTATCTAAAAATAATAAAACTACATTATCCTTTATATATATATATATAAAATTTTTTCCTTCTTGTTTTCACCTTTTTTTTTTTCCATGTTACACTTAAGGTATTAGAGGTTGAAAAACCTGATCTTGAAAGTTAAAGGTAACCCACTGCCTTAGCACAGGATGTTCTCTATTTGAAAGAAAAGGGACTACCTCAGCAGGCTTAGAACTAACATTACCAATCACAAATTAAGTCCACTTAGGTCCATATAAGTCAAAACCTTAGCCCACTTCCAAGCATATGACAGATCACATTCCAAAGTTTGCTGCTGTTCATTAAACAGCATTTCTTCTTTAATTTCTTCACTTCCATTCTGATGTTCACTTAGTATTTTCTAAGGCCTACCACCACGTAAGAATGTAGAGTTTCTCCTTCATCTCTTCTCTCTTTATCTGTTGCTACCTTTAATTTTCTTACCAGGCAGTAACTATCTTTTGGGCATCTTTTCGCATCTGTTACACGTAGCATTTTTCATGCTCCCTCACTCAGAGAATAAATAACAATGACAGTGTGCACAGCAGCCAGTTTCCCAGTTCCTCCTCCCGCTGGCAACATCTCCTTCAGCTTCACTGAGCTCATTTTGCTGTAACCTTATCCAAGCTAAAGATACATCTTGCCAATGCCTGTGCGCAGTTGCTTCTCTCAGCTTCTGTTGTCATTTTTCTCCCATGTCATTGCTCACCAGACTAATGGTTTGCAGCTGTAAAAGAATAGTGACAGATTTCCAGAACAGAAGGTTCTGTACTTCCCTGGCTCTCTTTCTTTTTTTTGTGTTTTCCATAGCAAAAACCAGGCCACCCAACAGCAGAAGGGGACTAGGTGGAAAACAGAGTTGAGCAGGGATGCAGGCTGTTTGAGGAGAGTCAACAAGAGGAAGGCAGGTGGACCTCCCAGAAAAGCTCACCTACTAAAATCATGGCATCATAGAATGGTAAGGTTGGAAGGGACCTCAAAGCTCAGCCAGTTCCAACCCCCTGCCATAGGCAGGGACACCTCCCACTAGCACAGGTCACTCAAGGCCTCCTCCAACCTGGCCTTGAACACCTCCAGGGAGGGAGCAGCCACAACCTCCCTGGGCAACCTGTGCCAGTGTCTCACCACCCTCACTGCAAACAACTTCCTCCTAACATCCACTTTCAATCTCCCCTCTGCCACTTCAAACCCATTGCCCCTTGTCCTGGCATTGCAAGACCTTGTCAATAGTCCCTCCCCAGCCTTCCTGTAGCCCCCTTCAGATCCTGGAAGGCTACTCTAAGGTCTCCTGGAAGCCTTCTCTTCTCCAGGCTGCAGAGCCCCAACTCTCTCAGCCTGTCCTCACAGCAGAGCTGCTGCAGCCCTCTCAGCATCTTGGTGGCCTCCTCTGGACTGGCTCCAACACTTCCATGTCCTTCCTGTGCTGGGGGCTCCAGAACTGCACACAGGACTGCAGATGGGGTCTGAGGAGAGCAGAGCAAAGGGGCACAATCCCCTCCCTTGCCCTGCTGCCCACACTGCTCTTGCTGCAGCCCAGCACACAGTTGCTGTCTGGGCTGCACTCACATTGCAGGCTCATGTTGAGCTTTTCATCACCCCAGACCCCAAGGTCTTTTTCCTTAGGGCTGCTCTCAGCCATTCCCCACCCAGCCTGGAGTTGTGCTTGGGATTATGTCTACCCAGGTGCAGGACCTTGCATCTGGCCTTGTTGAATTTCATGAGGTTGGCCTGGGCACACCTTTGCAGCCTGTCCAGGTCCCTCTGGATGGATCCCTGCCCTCTAGCAAGTCAACTGTGTCACAGAGCTCAGTGCCATCTGCAAACCTGCTGAGGGTGCACTGACTCCTCTGTCCATGTCACTGACAAAGATGTTAAACAGCACTGAAAATAAGAGTAGACCAAAGGCTTTGAGCAGCATCCCATCTCGTACCCCATCAGAACTCCATGCACCATACTAAATGGAGCACATTACTGAGCCATGACTGGGCACTAGAGGGTTTTGGGGAGTATTAGGTGAATCTTCTCATATATACCTCTGAAATCCCAGTAAGACTACCCAGAATGCAAACCAGACCACTCGGGTGTTTCAGGGGGAGAAGGAAACCCTCTGCTTGTGAAAACCAGCTACAACCAAAAGTGAAACTCAGCTCCTGTATCTATCAGACCTTCAAGTGTCCTCAGACAAAGCAACAGCAGATAAACTACCAGTGGGATTTTCTCTAAGCAATACAGCCAGTTTGTGCATCTTTGAATCTTCTTTTGGTGGCAGCATAGCCAGCCTCTTGGGGGCAAATGAGTCACAGAAGCCAGAGAGAATTCATTTAAATAAATGAGCAAGGAAAAGAACAATAAGTCTCCTGAAACAATCTGTGTTGAGGATTGAGTGGAAGAAAATAGTTCATGGTGTCCAGTTGGAGCAGGTGCCACAGTCTACATTAAATGTCAGCTCTGTCTCTTCCTCTCCCTACCTGTTAGAAAGTAGATAAATCACCACCGTAAGTATTTGTGAAAGCTCTTTTTTCTTCTGATCTTTTTGCTGTCTTACAACAGAGACAAAATACAGGTTTTGTTCTGCTTGGAAGGACAAACTATTCCCCAGGAAATGTCAGAAGGTTCTTGACAATGGTATTGTCACAACTCCACACAGCAGACAAAGACCAAACACATCACTCCTTGCTACTCAGGCACTTCTGTCCTGTCAAAAACTTTTCTCTTCGATCTCATGAATAATCTGTCTGCACTGCCTGAAAAACTACACTTCCTAAACACCATTCCTTTAGTTGGAACAAACTGGAAAGCATCAAATCCTCTCACAAACACTTGAAAAACACAATAACCAAGCAGCAGTTTTAGGGCCAGACTGACTGATTTTGTGTCTCGATGGTCTCTTACTGTAAGATGTATTTCAGCACCTTGCTTTATTCAGAGAGAACTTCAGGCCTTTTAAATGTGCTTAGCTGTGTGTTATTTACCTGTGAGCAAGGAGTGTTCTCCAAGCACCTTTCCCTTTGTCAAAGCCTGCACATTCAGAAGTTACTAAGTAAGAGAACAGAAAACTTATTGAATGAAGTGCTTCCCACTCTGCAACTGAGCTGGAAACCACATCCCCTTGCTATGCAGTTGCCTTGCTTTCACATCCTCTTCTGCTTTATATTTAAGAAGTAAAATTAAAAAAAAAAAAAAAAAAAAAAAGACAAAAAAACCAACCAAATAAAAAAGCCCCAAACCAAACAGCTGAAAACTGAAGTGAAACTTGATGAGTAATTGCTGCTTTCTCACAGAGGTCTGGATATGGCACTTCAAGCAAAGTCACCTTAACCCTTAACTCCTTCCTGAGCAATCAAGGTAGTAATGCAGTACTAAACCCCAGTTTTCTTTTCTTTCAAACAGCAAGCTGTGATTGAAGGCACGAGTGAGCTTCTAAATCTAACACACCAAGTTCTTACTACCTGACTAGCTGCCTTCAGCACCAGCCTGAAAGATAAAGCAGTTGACAACTTCAGCTGGCTCACCAGTGCTTATTGTTGCTACAAGCATCTCTTCCACCCTGTTGACAAAGAGCCAATACCACTCTGAGAGCTGCTAAGACACTTTGTAGACACCAGCCAACACTTCACTCAAACGTGGTTCTTGGGGTCTCAGCCTTCTTTGCTTTCATCACTAAGCTCTGCACAGCTGCTTCCCCCACAGTTCAGTTATTCTGCCTCTCACTTCAGCTGCTTCTTCTGCTCCATGAATAATCTGAGTTTCCTGAACTATTCTTCTGGCTCATTCATTAACACTTCTGGACATTCAATCCAAAATACTTTATTTGGCATTCTTCACTGGATAGGATGTTGGAAAGAAAATCGTGTTTGCTCAACTCGATAAATGTTTAGTTAGTTAATAAAATATCACTTTATTAACTCAGTTCAAGGGTAATAAAAGGGCCTTTATTTTGCAAATACAAGAGAACTATTGTAGGGTAATTCTATACAGCCAACTTGGCTAGAATAAGAGCTGGTCTACCCAAAAGTTTTTTGCAGTGACGTTTCTCTAACTGACAGAAGTCATTTTCTCTGCCTGAAATCTTTGTCTCCACCATGTCCTTAAGCTGCCACAGGCACTGGAAAGTTTGTACAAAGTCATTTTGTAAAGATCACTGTGCCTTCCACACCAACCTGCTGACTCTAGGGGAGCCCCAGAAAACAGCCATTTGGCCCACGAAGTCTAACACAAACAAAATGGAGCTAAGTCCCCAGCTGCAGGTCACCCTGGTACACCAAAGGGTCCCTTTAATGACTCACTGAAGTTTCCTGCTGCTGTGCTCCACATCTCAGTGGCTTTGACATTCACAAAGAGGAGAAATCAATAGGACATGCAGCTACATTTTGAGAAGCTGTGTTAGAGGAATTTGCTGCACTGCCTTCTGAAATTGAATTTTAAATCTGGCCCCTCAGTTCCCTGCTGTGCATATTTCCATGTATTGTATTTATGTATTATATTCAATATTAATATATGTTTATTTCACATTTGTATTTTACACAAGCTGGACCCTCAGTTCCTTGCAGATACATTTCCATATGCTATATATGATATTTAATATGAATGTATTTATATTTTACACAAGCTGGACCCTCAGTTCCTTGCAGATATATTTTCATATGCTATATATAATATTTAATATGAATGTGTTTTTTATTTTACATTTATATTTTGCACAAGCTGGACCCTCATGTCCTTGCAGATACATTTCCATATGTTATATATGATATTTAATATGAATGTATTTTGTATTTTACATTTATTTTTCATACAAACTGGACCCTCAGTTCCTTGCAGATACATTTCCATATGTTCTATATGATATTTAATATGAATGTATTTTGTATTTTACATTTGTATTTCATACAAGCTGGACCCTCAGTTCCTTGCAGATATATTTTCATATTTTATATATGATATTTAATAATATGAATGTATTTTTTTAATTTTACATTTATATTTTACACAAGCTGGACCCTCAGTTCCTTGCAGATACATTTTTATAGATGATATTTATGTATTTTTTATATTATAGTTGTGTATTTTAAATGTTATATTTATGTCTTGTGTATATTACATTGATACATTATAGTCAATATTAATATATTTATATTTTAACTAAATCTTTTATATAAATTATTTATGGTTTAACATATTTTTTTTTTGCTTCGGACACAATGTTTCTTCTATATTAAATGAATATATTTTCATTTTCATGTCATTCTCCAACATACATCAGGCTTATTCTAATAGAATTCCACCCAGGTCATATCCTTTAGAGCACACCTGTTCAATCTTGGTAGTAGCCCTGTTTACTGATTTCAATTAAATTACAGGTAGAAAAAAAATCTGCTCCATCTCATGATGACTCACCATGAAAACAGAGAGAGATTGGACAAGTTGTCATCCTTTCAGCTTAGAATTTAAGTTAAATAATGACCTTGATTCACAAGACTTCCCAATTATATTTATGTTAGACTTTACCTTTGAAATAAAAAGTAAATAAATAAATAAATAAATTCAATCCATTTCAATTCACTGAAACATGTCCTGATAGTTTAGGTTTACAGTTTGATCTGCAGGTGCTTAACTTTATTTGCAAGGCTTCTGTTGCTTCCACTGAAAACTGATCACACAGACAGCAGGCAGCACTAGCAAGGTGTTCTTTTCACTTTCAGGAGCAGGTCAGATTTGCCCCACTCAGATTTGGAATTACCTTCAGTGGATCAGACACTTGGCTGCTACAGTCCCTGGTTGTTTTTGTCTGCACCAAAAGGTCTGTGACTGCACTTTGGTAGTAAGAGGCTGCAAAGTATTCATATGTTTGTGGAAGTCTGGAGTTGAGCTTTTGAAAACAGAAACCTGGAAATGATACTGACTGCTGAGTACAGATCTTTGTGGGGGGTTATGCTGCTCTTGCTGTAGAACTCAAAACATTTAGTGTCTGTTGTATGTGCTGGCATTTCCTACTGCATTAAGACTTGCATAGAATCACAGAATGGTTTAGGTTGGAAGGGATCTCAAAGATCATCCAGTTCCACCCCCCTGCCATAAGCAGGGCCCCCTCCCACTAGAAAAGGTCACTCAAGGCCTCATCCAACCTGGCCTTGAACACCTCCAGGGAGGTTGCGGAGCACAGAACCACCCAATGGGATCTTCGATCCCATTGGGTGATTCTGTGCTCCACAACCTCCCTGGGCAACCTGTGCCAGTGTCTCACCACCCTCACTGCAAACAACTTCTTCCTAACATCCAGTTTAAATCTCCCCTCTGCCATTTTAAAAAGGTATCTTCAAAAGGTGAAAAAGAAGAAGGATGCTTGCCACGCTTCCCTGATGAGCATACACCCTTAGAGATGGTGGATTCCCACCTCAACACATGGACAAGCTCCTTTACTGTGAGGGTGATAGGGCACTGGAACAGGCTGCCCAGAGAGGTTATGGAGCCTCCTTTTCTGGAGGCTTTCAAAACAAAATCAGATTTTTCAAATCTGGATGTCCTCCTTTATGACCTGCCTGAAGGGGCATTTTGGAGCCTGGGGCGTTTTGGTCTGGTGAAGAGAAGACTTAGAGGGGACCTAATCAATGTTTATAAATATCTGAGAGCTGGGGGTCAAGAGGGAGTGGACAAACTCTTAATGGTTGCACCCTGTGATAGGACAAGGGGTAATGGATATAAACTACAGTACAGGGAGTTCCACCTCAACATGAGGAGGAACTTCTTCACTCTAAGGGTCACAGAGCACTGGAACAGGCTGCCCAGA
>WBNM01025498.1:104394-188602 GCA_013399055.1 Ramphastos sulfuratus
CAGTGAGGGTGGTGAGACACTGGCACAGGTTGCCCAGGGAGGTTGTGGCTGCTCCCTCCCTGGAGGTGTTCAAGGCCAGGTTGGACGAGGCCTTGAGTGACCTGTGCTAGTGGGAGGTGTCCCTGCCTATGGCAGGGGGTTGGAACTGGCTAATCCTTGAGGTCCCTTCCAACCTTACGATTCTATGATTCTATAGGATTAGCTACAGTACACACTAAGAACTTTGCCTTTGCAACTTATTTTGGGTTAATTTTCTGCTTCAGGTGAAGGGTTTATCTGCAGCACTAGACTTGCTCTTGCCTTCCTATTTTTAGATGACTCCATTTGTTTCCTCTGTGTCTCTGCTGAAAGGATACCATCGATCACAGCAATTTATAAACCTCCCTGACTTTCATGCTATTTCAGAGTGTCTCTTTTTGTCCTATGAGAATAGGTCTAATAGGTGAAATTCATTGTAATTACAAGTCTAAACAAGTCAGTAGAATTACACCTGGGATTCATTTGGTTCCCTTTCTTTAGCCTTTCAATATACTTCTATTTTATGAAAGTATGAATCATCTCTATTACCTTCCAATGCCCTTAGCCTGGGACATTAAAACAACCTTCCCATCTTAGTGCTTCATGGTTATTGACTAGTTTGGCAAAACAGACATATTTTCATCAAAATTCTAGTAAAATATACTGAGGAAATTATTTTATGTTCTCCCTGAGCTTACTTGGCAATGGAGGAAAAATATCACTTCAAAAAAGGGAAGCCTTAAAATCAAATCCCTGCCTCCACATACTATGGCCTATCTGTTGTCCAGGTGCAAACACCAAGCAGTCACTTCCAAGGCATGTACTGGGCTGGCAGTGAGATAATTTCCACATAGCTGCATTAATGTGTTCAAAATAAATTCAGTTTAAATTCTCTCTGATTAAGGCAGGTGGCTTTAAAAGAATCTTTCCCACTTTGTTAAATGATCCTTCACTAAACATGCCCTGCTACCAAACAAAACAGTTAGATAAAGATTATTAGATTCTTCTTCTTCTTATTCTTATTCTTATTATTATTATTACAGCCTGACACCTAGCATTGAAAGTGAATCTCTCTCTTTTTTTTTTCTTTTCCCCATGCAAAGTCTTCATAAGTGGATCTGTTTCCCATTTTGTCTTATTAAGCACAGAAAGAGAAAGAAAGAGAAAAACACAGGCACAATCACAGAATCACAGACTAGATCTGCTTGGAAGAGATCTCAAAGATCAGCCAGTGCAACCTTCAGCCCAGCCCTGAGGGGTCACTACTAAATCACATCATCCCTAAGTGCCAGGTCCACAGGCTGTTGAACGCTTCCAGGGATGGTGACTCCACCACTGCCCTGGGCAGACCATTCCAGTGTCTGAGAACCCTTCCAGTAAACAAATATTTCCTAACATCCAGTCTAAACCTCCCCTAGTGCATCTTGAAACCATTTCCTCTAGTCCTGTTGCTTGACAGCAGGGAGAAGGGACTGCCCCCTCCTCACTCCAACCTGCCTTCAGGTAAGCTGTAGAGAGCAATGAGGTCTCCCCTCAGCCTCCTCTTGAGGGAATTAATTTTTTTTACAAACTGATGCTTCTGCTTCTAGACAAACTGAAAACAACAGCAAGTCCATTTGGCTGACAGCTTCTGCAAAGACACATCTTTCCCAGAAGCACACAGCCCCAAGTGTATTTTTCAGTGCACAGACCACAAGAGTTTTGTTTGTGGAAGTCTGGAGCTGAGCTTTTCAAGTCTAGAACCTGGAAGTGATACTGACTGAGAAGCACAGATCTTTGGGGGTTGGTCATGCTGCTCTTGTTGTGGAACTCAAAACATCTACTTCTTGTTTTATGCACTGTCACACTGGCATTTGCTACTGCATTAAGAGCTGTATTTTCAAAAGGTGAAAAATAAGAAGGATGCTTCCCTGATGAGCATACATCCTTAGAGATGCTGGATTCCCTCTTTCTAAAATTCCACTCTGCACTAGAGATGAGCAGAGTAGAGCTTCCACCTCCTCCCTAGAGTGGAGAACTGCAGATGGTGTGAGTTCAGGGGACTTATAGTAGCCTTCCAGTATCTGAAGGGTGCCTACAGGAAGGCTGGGGAGGAACTATTTACGAGGTCTTGTAATGACAGGACTAGGAGCAATGGGTTTGAACAGGCAGAGGGGAGATTGAAACTGAAGGAGTTAGGAGGAAGCTGTTTGCAGTGAGGGTGGTGAGACACTGGCACAGGTTGCCCAGGGAGGTTGTGGCTGCTCCCTCCCTGGAGGTGTTCAAGGCCAGGTTGGACGAGGTCTTGAGTGACCTGTGCTAGTGGGAAGTGTCCCTGCCTATGGCAGGGGGTTGGAACTTGATGATCCTTGAGGTCTCCTTCCAACTTTACTATTCTATGATTCTATGACTCTCTTGTCTGTAGATGACCTCTTGTTCTTCAAGAGCTACAAAAGCCTACAGGCACCATGGGAAACTTTGTTCTCTGGTCTTCTCTGCTACATTTTTATGGCTTTTCCTTTAAAATAAGCAGCCCAAAAGTTTATTTTCTTTAGATTTTGCACTTTACTCAATAAAAATGCAGAAGTAATTCTGAATTTTCTTGAGTGCAGCTGAAAAGATGTGACCTTTCGCCAACCAGACCGGCATGCTATACTCATTTTGAATCTCTATAGGTCACTTTCTGATCCTTCTCAACAAAACCATCACAGATTTGTTCAATGAAACAGAGGTTTAGGAGAGAGCTGACAGAAAATAAACCTCTGCAGACATCCCTCCACAAAAACCCTGCTCATTTAGTCTGACAGGAAGGGAAAACGAGCGAGCAAGATTTGTTCAAAGGGCAAGATTCATTCCTGCCTTAGAAGTTTTGACACTACTCCCTAGAGAGTCCCTCAAATTTGTGAGGACTGTGTGAAGGTCAGGTCCAAGCACAAGCAGCTACCTGTGCTCATTTCAGAGCTGGTCATGCCCAGGGCTCCATCTCAGACTCTTTCTGGCCACAGCTCCAGAAACCTCCCTGTGATATGGAGTGACCTGACAATCTGTGTGTGGAGGGCCACAGAAAGGCTTTGCCTGCTGAAGTCTTCTTCCCCTCTCAAGAAGGAAAAGGTGGACCCACAGAGAAGCTGAACCACTTCTGTACTTCTCAGCTCAGGGAACTCCCTAAAGCACTGGCAGCTGCTGCCAAAGAACAAAATTTGAACACAATCTACAGTCACAGAACCACAGAATGTTAGGGGTTGGAAGGGACCTCAGAAGGTTTGCCAGTCCTACCCCCTGCCAGAGCAGGATCAGCTAAAGCAGGTCACACAGGAACACAGCCAGGTGGGTTTTGAATGTCTCCAGAGGAGATTCCACAATCTCTCTGGGCAGCCTGCTCCAGGGTTCTGTCACACTCACAGGGAAAATGTTTTTCTGTATGTTCCCATGGAACCTCCTCTGTTCCAGCTTGGACTTGCTGCCCCTTGTCCTGTCACTGGATATCCCTGAGCAGAGCCTGGCTCTGTCCTCCCAATGCTGTCCTTCACATCTTTATAAATATGAATGAGGTCACCTCTCAGTCTCCTCTTCTCCAAGCTAAAGAGCCCCAGCTCCCTCAGCCTGTCCTCAGAAATGAGATGTTCCACTCCTTTCAGCATCTTGACTTTCTTTTTGGGTTTTAATGTAACCACATTTATGACACCAAACAAGGTGCCTACTCCAGTGTTTCAAAGGAGAGTCTAGAAAGACAAAGACAACTTCCACAGCAAGCAAGAGAACATCAGCAAGGTTACAAATGTTTAAATAAAGGGGAACTTCTCTGCTAGCTCAATTTGCTCAAGGCAGCACAGAGACAAAGCACAGCTCTTTAACCAAGGTTCATTAGGAATGGGAGATGCTTATGAAACCCTGTTAAAATATTTTTAACAGCCTAAACGAGGTAGACAACACAAACAGCTGAATACAGCAAATGAGAAGGTAAGAAAAAAAGCTACTTACAGGACAGCAGAAGGGGGCTGATGCATACCAGAGACACCAAGAAACAACTAGAACATGATCTCAGTGTCTGGCTTTTAGCTGACAACCACAAAACCCCAAGGGAAAGCTGAACTGTTGCCAAGAGGGAAACAAAACTTGAATATGTTTAAAATAAACTAACAAGGCTGCAAACTGACATACAGGAGCACACCTCATACAGGTAAGACTTCTGGACTTCAGCCTTTCCACTCGGGGCATTTCTGCTACAAAAAGAAGTCCTTAATGGTCACGTAATAAAACAAATTCTCCATCCTCCCATAAAAGAAAGTGAATCTCTGCACCTAAGACTTCTGGATTTCAGCCTTTCCATTCAGGGCATTTCTGCTACAAAAATAAGTCCTTAATGGTCACGTAATAAAACAAATTCTCCATCCTCCCATAAAGGAAAGTGAATCAGTGAATCTCTGCACCAGCACTGCTGCTACAGTCACTCCAAAATGTGCCTGGACACCATGTGAGCAAGCAAGCCTGTTCAACAGCATTCTGCTATCTGAAGTGGTAATATCTAGCTATGGCATCACATCTGCTTTCAAAATGTCTGCAACAGTTAACATTTCAGCATCTGCAGAGTTTCACACTGGACAAGAAAGCTACCTGGAAATAATCATGCTGCTGAATTCTGTGCTAGCTGATTGGCATGGAGAACTGACCAGCCCGCAAGGCAAGAGGGTCCTCCAGTATAGCTTCTTGCCACTATGCCCCGTTCTGGCCCCCAAAATGCTAAGTACCTTATGGTTCAGGTATGCTTTCAGCCCCACAGCGTGGTCCTTCTTGAAGAGGGGGCTGGGAGTGAGCTGCAGAAAGCCACTGCCCCAGCTGTGGGCAGTCACGGAGAGCAAGGTGCCAGCAGCTCTGGCTTCCACTGTCTCCTCAAAAATAACCATCAATCACACATCTAGCAGAGAAGCAAATCACCACTGGAGAAGCCTCCCTGCTCATAAAAATCAGAGAGGCTGAAACAATTTGGAGCTATACAAATGAAAAACAAAAAAGCTTCTTGTGTGCTGAGTACGTCAGCAGGGGGTAAAAAAAAAAAGGAAAGGAACACTGAAGAAAAATCAACTTTTCAGTTGAGGAAATGACTCAATGTTTTGTACAGTCAGGATAGTCCCCACTTGACATTTCTCAAGGGTCAGTCACCCGTGGGTGTACACTGGGGCAACTGAGGTAGGGGACTTGGCACAAACTCTGTTCACATTAGCCAATTATTTAGTTATTGAAGTGAAAATGAGGCATTTTCAGTGGGAACATAAAGCCAGGTAGCAGAAGCAGAAATTGATTTGCTCGAATGGATTTGTACAGTGTCATCTTTACTTCAAATGTTCAACCTAGACATAAAAAGAAGAGGGAAAAGGAAATAATTTGTTTCAATTATTTGTTTTATTAAGTTAGCCTTCAAATCACTTAGGTATTTATCTGGGTATCGTATGAAACCACACTAAAGTCTCCACCAATCTAGTCAACAGTTCAGCCCTTTGCCAAGCATAACCTTTTCTTCCCCAGATTCTCTCTTGGATGAACATTATTCCCACTGCACTTCCAAATGAAGCAATAAAACTTTGTGACACCCAGTACAAATTCTGCACAGGGCACAGAGAACCACTGCTTGTTCCACAGGAACCAGTTATGAAAAACTGCTGCTTCAGAAAGCCACTAGGAAAATAACAGAAAGATCAGCATTTGGAAATAGCTGGGAGTTGGTCACGGAGAGATTGGTGGGTTTCAAACGACGGCAAAAGCAAAGCGTGCCGCTTCTCACCCTCCATGGCAACAATTCTGCAACAGCAGCTGATGAAAAGAAGGGAGCATTCATTTACAGGGAAAACTGCAATCTCCCCCTGAAGCTTTTAGCAATCTGCAAAATTAGTTTTCTTCTTCTGCTCGTCGATTATGCTTCTTTTATTGGCTTTGCTTAATTAACGCTATCCGGCAGCAACTTCAATAACGCAACTATCCTCGGCCGCTGGTTAGGAGATGTGCTTCATTTATTTTACAAGCATAGCTGGCAAGGCAAAGCAAAAACGGGTTTCTAATTAAGAACCAGGATCTGAAGAGACTAGGATGAATAAAGGCAGACAGAAAATGTTGTCAGGGTCACACCAACCCGTGCTGCAGTAGCAGAAAGCAAGCATGTGGTTGCCACCACGCTGGTGCGCACACACAACCCAGCTGGGGTAATGCTGGGTAAGGCTAGAACTCCATTAGTCCCCTTTCCAGTCTATTTTCCTTCCTTCTATCCCTCCTCCCTTCAATAAATAATGTCTGGTATCAGCAGGGAAGCATAAAGTTGTGAATGTTAGCTCAGGTTAAAACGTTCTTGTTCCAAATCTGTTGCTCAGCTGAAGACCAAAAATCATGCTTTTACTCCAGCTGCTGTCTTGCTGGACAAAGTGTTGGTACAGGCACTGCTCAGAACCACATCCTTAGCCCAAAATGCTTTCTTTACTCACATGCCCTTTCAAACCTGACATTTGATGTGTTGATTTTAGCTCTTTATAATTACCCAGGTGCTGAGGAGAGGAAGAAAACACACACATGTAAAAGGTCTGTTAATGGGTTCTCTCTTTTCTATTTTAAAGTTCAAAAGTGTTTATACTATAGATCTTTGCAGTTCTCCAGGGTTCCTACCTACTAAAGGATAGAGTTTTCAGAACTGTTACTGCAGCTTCCAAAAATGTGACTCAGCAACCCTACTTTCACACTTAGAGGTTTGGTAAGTGATGGATTTGGGGCCAACACTGCTTAACATCTTCATAAGTCATATGGATCATGGGATCAAGTGTGCCCTGATGAATTTTCCTGGTGATACAAGAGTGTAGTAATGGACACTTTGGAAAGCAGAGCCACCCTGCACAAAGACCTGGATAAGCTGGAAGAGTGTACTGCAGGGGGGTTGGATGAGATGACTTCTAGAGGTCCCTTCCAACTCAGTGTTTTGTCTGATTCCATGACCTTATGAAGTTCAACCAGACCAAGTGTAAGGTCTTGCACCTGGGAAAACACAATCCAGGAGTACAGCACAGACTGGGTTCTACCTGTCTGGAAAGCAGCTGTGTGGAAAGGGACCAAAGGGTTCTGGTGGACCAAAAGCCATTTCTCTTCAGCTGTGTGGAAACGGACCCAAGGGTTCTGGTGGACCAAAAGCCATTTCTCTTCAGCTGTGTGGAAACGGACCCAAGGGTTCTGGTGGACCAAAAGCCATTTCCCTTCAGCTGTATGGAAAGGGACCCAAGGGTTCTGGTGGACCACAAGCCATTTCTCTTCAGCCAAGAGCATGTTTATATATAAAGACAGGGGCCACAATGCTTTTGCTAGACCCTGCAAAATGGAAAGAAGCCAAGCCACAAAACTAGATACCAAAGTTTCCTCTACCAAGTTAGATGCTTCACAAAAATACTTGAACCTGGACATTTCATACATGAAAGGAGAGCCACCTGGAACTAACCAACAGGTAATACCTAGGAGAAGGTCATGTCTAAGGACCCTACCCACCATAGGCTTTGCCTTGCTTTGGGTCACCAGGAAGCACCTGCATCTACTACTCCCTGCTCACTACAGTTGATGAAGAAATCATCTCCTCTGTAGTGATTCCTTCAAATCACCAGGCAGGGTTCATTCCCCCTTTTCAAAACATGCCCAGAGAAGAGCTAGTGGTTTGAAGGGAAAGTGCCTTGAGCTTCTGTCTCCCATGTGGATGCTCTGATCCTTGGGGAAGAGATTCAGCTGAGCAATAAAACATTTTCCAGTGTACAGAAATATTTTAGCTGAAAGACTGCTCTTTTGGTGTCAATTTAAGCTTTGCTTTAGTCTTTAGACTTTAACCTGTAATGCAATGCTTGTTTTGAGGGGGGGACAAAAGTATCTCACAGAAGTTGAGAGCCAGGGGTCTGGTGTAAGTCAGGGCACCACTTGAAACACAGAGGAAACACACATTTGAAATCTAAAAATCACTTCTGTAATTTCATGGTGACTATTAGACGAGAAGAAACAGACCTAGGAGTCAGTCCAACATTCACAACTTCCACATTTCCAGCTGAGGACCTTAATACTGTGTTTATTTTATTCCCCCACAAATCATGAATTCTTACCTATCCTCTAATTAGCTCTCAACTCACTGTGTAAAAAGTGGCTGCAGCACTGAGCTGTCAGAAAGGGGTTAAACCAAACATGAGCAAAACCAAAGCAAAAGAAAACCAAAACACTGCATGTTTATTTAAGCAAGACCATGCTGCAAGGAACTGCTGAGTGTTTCTCTGAAAGAACGTTTGCTTTCCACTGCCAGTATCACATTAGCAAGATACTTAACAAAGAAATCACTAAAGAGGAGTGTGGCCAATAGACTGAGGGATGTTGTCCTCCCTCTCTGCTCTGCCNCAAGACATGTCTCTTGGAGACAACAGCTGCAAAAATCTCAGGACATTTATACATGCTTCTTGTAACTGAAAGTGAGCTCAATCAGAACTCACACCTGCTAACCTGATGATGGGGCAGTTGGAATTGCCTCTGGTGCTACACGCCACATTGACTCACTAATAGCTGACTCAGACTAATAGTTTGATTTTTCTTATCACCCTAGGGGAATGGTTATTAGAATTTGTTCCTGCTGGTGAGGAGTGAGCACTCCTACAAAGGAAGGAATAGGATTAAAGGGAAGTTGGAGGGTAAGGTGGTCACAATCACTGCAGGTTTCCAGGTTGAGCCAACAGGTGTGCAAAAACTAGGGAACTGCCAGCTGATCTAGCAGAACTTTGTAGTCTGAGAGCTTCCATCTTTTGGGAATTGGGTGTTGGTGACACATATCCAGTTTGGCTGAGAGATGTAGACCAAAGCATGTGGTACTCCACATCAGGCATCAAAAATCACAGAATCACAGAATCCTAGAATCATAGAGCAGCTTAACCTGCAAGAGACCTTAGAGATCATTTAATTCAACCTCCCTGTCCTGGGCAGGGACACCTCTCAACTAGATCAGGTTACTCCAGGTCACATCCAACCTGGCCTTGACCATCTCCAGGGAGGAAGCATCCACAACCTCTCTGGACAACCCATTCCAGAGTCTTGTCACTCTCATAGTGAAGAATTTCTTCCTAAGATCCAATCTAAACCTATTCTCCAATTTAAATCCATTCTCCCTTGTCCTATCAGTGGACACTCTTGTAAAATGTTCCTCTCCAGCCTTCCTGTAGATTCCCTTCAGGTATTGGAAGGCAGTCATAAAGTCCCCCTGGTGCCTTCTCCAGGTTGAACAACCCCAGCTCCCTTAGCCTATCCTCACAGCAGAGGTGTTCTAGCTCCTGAAGCATCTTTGTGGCCCTTCTCTGGACTAGTTTCAACAGATCTGTGTCCCTCTTATGACGGGGACAGCAGAACTGGACACAATATTCAAGGTGAGGATCTCACAAGTGCAGAGTAAATGGAAGAATCACCTCACTTGATCTGCTGGCCACACTCCTCCTGATGCAATCCAGCACACCAAAGGGAGAGGGGAGAGAAATGTCTCTCCAACATCCATATGCAATCTGAAATGGCTTGCAGACACAGGTCAGCAAATTTACACAGACAGACCTAGGTCCTAGTGAGGTTACAGCTGATTTCCATGCAAGTTATCCTGCTGTGCACAGGATTTTTAAAGCACAATTACAGTCTCTGACATCCTGTCTAAAAGAGTGGTCTCCATAGTAACACCTGAGTCACATGGCACTGCACCCCTGATGCCAATCAATCTTGAAAACATCTTTTTAAAGCAACAGACTCCCTGGAAACTGCGGATGGAGGTTTCTTGTTGAAATGAAGAATACATCCTCTTTAAACAAAAATGGGAATTCTACCTTGGAATCTTCTCATTTGCCTCTTCCTCCATGCCATCCCAGTCTCTATCAGCTTGTAAAAGTGATGCAAAATGGAGAAAGGGCAATGGTTTTGTGCAAAGAAGTGACAAACAACGAATCATAGAATGGTAAGGTTGGAAGGGACCTCAAGGATCATCNCTGCTGGGATGTAAATAATATGTTTCGTTTCCCCTCAGATCTCCCTTCAAATGTTAAACCCCAGAAATTTCGTCAGCTGCTTTCTCCCTTTTTTGCTTCCTCAGTCTGCAGTTCAATGTAGTCAATCAGAGTTGTGTTCCTCTGCGTGAGTAAGAGGAGGAGCATATTTAAGGAAATGATGTTTGCATTTAGCTTGGCACTGTGGCTTTCTGAAATGCACTCTGCCACCAGCCCTCCAAACACATCCAGCAGCCAAAAAGCTGATAAAGTTGTCGATTTTTCTGGGGGGTTTGGGTGGGTTATTGTTTTGCTTTTGGATCTCACCTCCACCCTAGCAGCCTTTGGGCTATCTGTGCAGTGTCTGCACTTCTACCTGTTTCAACAGCCTGCTGCCTTTCATTATCACAAGGACACTGCTACAGGTTGACAACAATAATCCCAGCAAACAACGCATGCACAAGGTCAACCTGTCTCAGCAGTACTTCTGAGGAACTCTTGGTATTTCCTATTTGATTCTATCCCAAATTACCATTACTTTCATTATTTGAAAGTCTATCACATCTTAATTTTCTTTTGAAAAAGCCTGCTTCTGTTCAGGTGGTTTCCATCTTTTGTCATATTCCATCCACATTTTATTTTTCAAATAAGTCACAGCTATAACCATTTATTCTGACAGTCAATGTGATTTCAGAACAGGAAAGCCACTGAACTTGTAAATGCAGCTGGATTTCCAACTGTCACAATTCTGGCAATGCTTAGAAATTCTTTTGCCGTCCTTGAGATGTGTCTAAAGCCAACAACAGACACTGTATGAGTCTAAGGAGATAATGAGACATCCGTTGCTAAGCTCACTGAAGTTCCTAGAACCTGTCCTGTTTTGCAATCCCCTCATTACTGACTCACCAGAATAGATTTTGTGCACATGAGTTGCTACCACAGGTTGAGTGAGCTCATCTGGGTGACTTTAGGCTAAAATTGCTTAGGAAGATGCTCCCACAACTCACACAGTTACAGATTGCAATGGGATTGGAAGGCACCCTCAAGGGGCACCCTGTCTAGCCCCTCCCTGCAGTGAGCAAGGACAACTAGATCAGGCTGCCCAGGGTCACTACAAGTCTGATCTTGAATATTTCCCAGGATTCTTTCTCAGAGAACTGGTCATATATAGGACTAACTTCATAAATCATTAGGTGAGCACTTTGAGAAAAGCTGTAACTATTGCTGCTCTAGAATCATGGAATCANGGTTCTGACCTGTGTCTCTCAGTAAATGCCATCATTGTTTGTCAGGGCAACAGACCCCAACAACAGAAATGTAATGTTCCAGAATCAAAACAAAGACATCTGTGACAGTTCAATGAGTTTTAAGCTATGTCAGAGCCCAGTTATGTTTTTCAAACAGTATAGGAATCAATAGCAGAAGAGATGCAGTGATTTTGGCAAGGATCAGAGACTGCATTTCAACTATGTCCAATATCTTTTACAAAGGTAACTGGCAAGAGAATAGCAGCAAAGCACAAGTGAGCTGTTACAGCAGTTGAGAAAGCTGCCTGTGGCCTTCTGTGCTTTATCACAGCCTGTAGGAAAGAAGTCAACCTCCCCTCTTCCCAAACCCTTAAAGACAGTAAAGTGAAACACACAAACCCAGACTACCCTCACCCTGAAAGGATTTTGTTGTGAATAATGAATTAACCATGCAGTTAACCACGCCTGGAAGGCATTAGGACACAGGCACACAGGAAAATCCCAGGTAAGGAACAGAATATCACATTATACTTGCCACCAGAAAATGATAATCCATTTGTTTTCCATATTCATTTTTAAACTAAAGGTCAGCATAAAATAAAAAACAAAAAAACAAAAACAAACAAAAAAAAAACCCATAAAACCAAACAATGAGGGTCAAAAGCTTCACAATTATTTTCATTACCTTCTCTAGCAGGTCTTCATATGCTGGCAACAAGCACCACAAATCTTTCACCCTTGTGCAGCTGACTCAGCAATGTCATAGAAGCTGTCAGTACTGCAAGGTTTGAATGTATGATAAAACTTTGGGCCAAAACAAGCAACAAAAGAGCAGAACTGGCAGACAAATTTGTTCTCCCTGTTCAGACTCAAGCTTACACCCCTGGCACTCATGGTAAATATTTTTTTTTACCCTAGTCCAGTTATATTTTCTAAGTCTCAGTACTATTACCTAGAAGCATTTAACAGCTCTTCCCCCCTCCTCTTTCTTTGTCTCAGAGCAAAGCAAAGATAAAGCCTGGATTTGTCTTCATGCTGTGACTGATGAGGCTGATGTACTGAATTTAAACTTGAAAATGTCAAAGCCAACAACATCCCTCTGAAACAGTGAGGAAGAACAGCACCAGTTCAGCCCACTGCTGTAGGTAGCACAGCCTGAAGTTGCTTGAATAGGCTCAAACCCATTTGAAGACAGAGGCCTGTCCCCTGAGAAAGGATTTATGGCATTCATTTACCTGGACTTTAGACCAAAGGACCATTAGTTTCAAGCCGTGAAATGTGAGAGGAATTGGTACCTGCTGAGGCTCAGCTCTCTTCTCCTCCAGCTACATCAGGAAAAGATTTCACCCACATGTCCCTGGCAAGAGCCACTTTGCACAGTGAACAGGATAGGAGCAAGTCACAGCAGAGGACACTCCCTGCCAACCCACAATCAAAGCTCCATTTGTCCCCTGAGACTCCAGCTAAGAGGCCTGACCCTCACAGTTGATCTCCACCTGTGAAACACATCCACAGGAGCACTGTGCAGAAGCCTCTAGCTAGCTGGATGGTGAAACAAGGGGGATGTCCAACCCACCCTGCAGTGGAAACATCCCTTACAGGGCCTGGGTCTTCTGATCTTCAGTGCACACAGTTTAGAGTCCACCTCTCCAACTCATCTTCACTTCTGTCTGTGTTCAAATAATTTGACCTGTTCAGAGTAAAATGAAACTTCTAGAGGATTTGAATGTGTTAGGAGCAGCCTCCAAAGGGCTGACCTCTACTGAAAGGCATTTTACACCAGCTGTGGGAATGACCAGGCTTACTGGCTGAGCATAGCTCAGGGCAGGGACCAGAATTCAGCCTGCTGACCAACTATCCTCCTTAGGCTTCCTTCCTATGCCTACCACTGCAATTACAGCATTGCCTTGGTTGTAAGGAGGCCAACTTGCTCACTCTTCTGAAATACAGAAATATGGCATCAGATTGAACTAAGCAGTATTTTCTAGGACATCTTTGACATGCATGCAGAGTAGCTTTAGAGACTCCCGTTTGTTTTTTTTTTTTTGGTGAGACGTTTAGAGATGATGTCTCCAAGGAAAAAAATCCCAGTACCTCCCAGTACAACTATACTGGCCTAGGTGACCTGTTTCACACTCCAGTGTGATGCCTATATAGTCCTTGGAGGCTTTGAAGCAAAACAAAGGTGTTTATACTAAAGAAATAAAGATGTGGGTAAAATAATTGATCCAACTACTACTGAAGTCAGAGAGGTATTTCCAGGATCTTAGATGCAGGGCGGGGCTCAAAGAGGAAGGGTTTGTATAGGCTTGGACTACAAGTGAGGAATTCTGCCTTCTGTGAAGCATCTTTGAACATGCATAATGATTTAGTCCCCCTCATATAACCTATGCTGAACATGAAGGAGATTGACAAGCATGATTTCCACATTGTAAATTCAAATTTGAGGACTTTATCTCCCCAAAATGGATGAAGCTTATCAGTTTGAATGTTTTCACCAATCCCAGACACAGAGATATGTGGCCTCTGTATTTGAACAGATAAAGGAGGTCAATTTAATTTCTGATCCCATGTAGTAAACTATTAAGCTACACAACTCATGTCACAAGCATTGTCCGCAGTGAAATATGCAAAAAAATGACATTTCATGAGTTCAAGTTAATAAAAATGTCTACAGCTGATCACAGCAGGCTAACTTATGCTTAAACTACATCTCCTTACAGTTGCAGCTCTTTGCTCTACAAGTAGCTTGGGTAAGCAAGGACATTCTACAGCTTCCCAAAGAAACTTGACAGATGCAGAGAGCAAAGTACCTTTTCCATATCCAGTGTTTTTATTACTTACTGATAAGCATTTCAAACTCAGCATCTGTTCTAAACATTCAGGAATGAGTACCCCAAACAAGCTTGTTTTCAGCAACAGAAAAACAACTTTTCATAACCAAGTCTGTTTATATTAATGAGGTCTGATTAAGCATCTTTCCTTGAACAGTCCTGGCTTTAAGTACCTACTGACTGACTTTTTGATTTGCAAAACTGCTGAGTACCTGCAGTTCTCATGTGGGATCTCCAAGAACTTAAGTTAAATGCCATGGTGTAAAAAGGCTCTACTGTAATTTGGCTTTAGTTTGAATTAGTCAAGTTCAGATGTTTCATCGACACATATTTCTTCAGAATTTCAACCACAACATTAAGGAGCTCTGCTCTCCTTCTCAGCAGGACCTTAAACATCACCAGGACTGCTTCTATTTCTTCCAGAGTTGTGACTAGTTCCTCTTCCAGGCTTTTCTGGGACATCTCAGCAAAAGGGCAGGTAGATGATGTGAAAGGTGTTCACTGCACATAGCAACTTTTCTCACCTCACTATTCTTTTGTGCGCTGAGAGGCTCAGGAGCAGTGCTGCTGCCTTCAAAACTGCTCACCCTGCAAAGGACTCTACCTCAAGTGGACAAGAAAACAATGACTACAGCTGGGGTAGGGACAAGGAGGCAATGAAGAGGCAGCAGGGACAAAAGAAAGATGAGTCATGGCAGCAGTGAGGCTTGCCCTTCAGAAGAAAGTGACTTTCATTCTGGATATAGTATCCCTCAGTTGGGACCTCTGTCAGAAACCGACACCCTGCAAACTCCCACACCTCCACAGATGTGTGGTTTGCTTCCTACTCACACAATCTTAGCATTTCAAACATCCACAGAATCAGGAGGCAACAAGTCTCTGCTGTTCCCAAAACAAAACTCGTTTGATGTCATGCAGTTTCTGAATATCTGTGCTAAACCTATCCCGGATCTGAAAACCAGGTTCAAACTACAGAGGTGTTTGAGAAGTCAAAGAGGTAATTAATCATGTTGAGAAGGTCATTCATCAATGTATACAAATGTATACAAATGTTATCAATGTATACAAATAGCTGAGGGTCAAATGGCTGGGGCCAATCTCTTTTTGCTGGTCAGCAGCAATAAGACAAGGAACAACAGCTACAAATTGGAACACAGAAGGTTTCACCTCAACTTCTTCATAGTGAGGGTGACAGAGCCCTGGAGCAGGCTGCCTAGAGAGGTTGTGGAGTCTCCTTCTTTGGAGACTTTCAAAACTTGCCTGGATGCAGTCCTGTGTGAACTACCCTGGGTGATCCTGCCTTGGTAGGGGGGGTTGGACTCTCTGGAGATCCCTTCCAACCTCTAAAGTTCTGTGGTGCTGTGATTTTTAAAAACTTAAGAAAGTAGGATCTATCAACAGCTATAAAACACAGAGATACTGCATTTGTTTCAAGTTACTCATGAGCTGCTGAGCACTGGACACATCAACATACAGGGGCATGTACTTTCATGTGCACTTATTTTTATCTTCTCTCAGCAGTAAGACACTAGACATTAGATAGCCATTTGATCTGAATCTGTTCAACTGTTCTTATGCTCTGGAGGAAAACATGAAAGTACAAGTGAAATCCCCATTATATCAGTTCACAGTATCACAGTATCAGCAAGGTTGGAAGAGACCTCAAAGATCATCAAGTCCAACCCATTACCACAGACCTCAAGACTAGACCATGGCACCAAGTGCCACGTCCAAACCCGCCTTGAACACCTCCAGGGACGGTGACTCCACCACCTCCCTGGGCAGCCCATTCCAGTGGGGAATGACTCTCTCAGTGAAGAACTTTCTCCTCACCTCCAGCCTAAACCTCCCCTGGCACAGCTTGAGACTGTGTCCTCTTGTTCTGGTGCTGGTTGCCTGAGAGAAGAAAGCAACCTCCTCCTGGCCACAACCACCCTTCAGGTAGTTGTAGACAGCAAGAAGGTCTCCCCTGAGCCTCCTCTTCACCAGGCTAAACAATCCCAGCTCCCTCAGCCTCTCCTCATAGGGCTTGTGCTCGAGGCCTCTCACCAGCCTCGTTGCCCTTCTCTGGACATGTTCAAGCACCTCAATGTCCTTCTTAAATTGAGGGGCCCAGAACTGGACACAGTACTCAAGGTGTGGCCTAACCAGTGCAGAGTAGAGGGGGAGAATGACCTCCCTGCTCCTGCTGGCCACACCATTCCCGATGCAGGCCAGGATGCCATTGGCCTTCTTGGCCACCTGGGTACACTGCTGGTTCATGTTTAGACAGGTTTAGTTCAAAGTGAATGGAGAGCTTCCCTCCTCTTCCACACCACAGAGCAGCCCAAGTCATTTAGTCAACACCACTTTAAGAAAACTCATTCCTTGATGGACACCAAAGCAGTGGAAAAGCACAACACACTGAGGTTTTTAGTCCAGAATTTTCTGCCTGGTGCTGTGGCAAAGCAGGACATCAAGTTTCTAATGAAGAGAAGATCATGAAAGAAAAAGTGTGGTTTTGATTTCCATCCCACCCCTCTGGAAGCTGATATGTAAGACCACTTCCAATTAGCTCTACAGCAATCCCCTGTAGAAGGGAAGGACCAATCTCTCCTGTGGCATGGAGAAGTCAAATGTGCCTGCTGATTTTGAAGATGTAGAAAGCAGAATCTGAGAGTGGAAAATTACAAGAGCATTTTGGGCTAATAAGGCATTAGAGCCTTTTGATGAAAATAGGAAAGGATGCTGTTAAGAGTTCATTCAGTTTGGGCTTTTGATTTCAAAGGATCATTAGACAATGAAAAAGCACTCAAAAGATTGAAAAAGCTCAATCAGAAAAGAACATAAAGTTATCAATTTTGTCTTCCTATTGACACTCTGTGACCCTTCCACTTGTCCAGAACTCTGCTTGAACAGTTAAATGAGAGGTCTCACAGAGCAAGGAGATAGACACACAGCTTTTTCCACACTGATGGTCCCTGAAGCCCAGCAACTCTCCACTGGTGGCTAGAGGCAACCCTGAAGTGCTGCAGGGTGTCCTTCTGAAAGGGCAGCAACAGGAGAAATCAATCCCTGAAGCAGTGCTTTTGAAAGCAAGGTGATGAAGAGGAAATTTAAAAGTCAAATACACCAAATGCTCTCTTGTCTACCGAGACATGCCTGACCTTGGGCAGTCAGATGATGACAATTTATGTGCTGTATCTGCTGCAAATAAAGGCATCAGCATAGATGTGAGAGCTGAAATCAGCAGTTTCAAAACTAAATCCCTCTTTAAAACCCATGATTAGAAGGAAAAGAGTGACAGAAGCTCAGGCACGCTCTAGCTGCAGCTTGTGGCCTCTTGTTGATGTTCAGCTGAAGCAATCTGCTGGCACAGGAGGGGCTGCCAAAGGCTGAATGGCAGCTGGAGGTGAGGGGAAAGCTGTCTTTCCCCAATAAATTATATCTGATCCCTAAAGGTGTGGAGAGGAAAAGCAAAGTGGGGTGAAGGTTTCCTTCAGTCTCTGCTCTTGCACTACACAGCCCAAGGGGTTCTGTGAAGGTTACAACTGCGCCTCTTAGCTCTCCCTGGAGCAACAGCATCTCTGCAAGCAGCAGGAGAGAGAAAGCAGGAATCACTGAACCTCTGCATACTACTTCTAGCTTTCCCATCAAACAGGATTGTCACAAGTGCTTTGCAATCCTCCCTGCAAAACTCCTTGGTGCTATCAGTAGGGGAATGCAATTTTACACATTATGAAAACACAGTATTTATATTTGCATGCAGCAAAGAAGAAACAATAGCTGCTATCAGTGGCAGAAGTGTAATATGCCTGAAGAGATGCAAGCGTGTTTGAAAACCACTGCTCTGTGTCCAGATTCACTGCTGAATCCACCACCTTTTTCCCCCTCCCCAGTTTCATGTCACAACATTATTGCATCTTCTCCTCCTTCCCCCCACCCCAAACAAGAACTATGCACAAGGGTGTGTGTCATGCAGGCTCTATACTCACATTTGCTAACACTTCTTTTAAGCTAGCAGGCTGTGACTGCCCACGTGTGATTCCACGCCTGGTTCCTCTGAGCTCAGACCTGAAATAAAACAAAGGAGGGGAGCCTTGGCACGCTGTGTATCCAAGGACATCACATTGATAGTAACTGGAGGTCACCCTCAGATTGAGTGTGCTGTGAAACCAAACCTCAGGCAATCTGGTGGTGTTCCTGCTCTTCTCCCTACTCTGCTAACCACTGAAATTATGGGAGACTACTTATACAGTTTTTAGCTGCCCACAAGTGAACGTAATTCTGATGTTAATTCACCAGGCATTATTCCTGGGCCATCTCTCTCTCTCTTAATTATGCTCCTTTCATTCCAGGAATTAAATATTCCCTTTATCCACACTAAGGAAAAGGACAAATGCACTGGCTTATTCTGGCCACAGCTCACGTCAGTGCTCTACACAAGGGTATGTTCAAGCCCCAGGTCAATCAACCACGCAGCTTTACAGTTGCCCTTGGTATGGAGGACATNCATCAATCAACCATGCAGCTTTACAGCAATGAGCAGATTTTTTAGTTGCCCTTGGTATGGAGGACATGACCAAAGAAAAAGCAGAGCCAGCATGCCACTGGGCTGCAGAGATCTAACTGAGAGGCTAATCTAGCCAGGCACAATCTAGAACAGAGATTCTGAACTGTATCAGGAGCCAGATTCACCCTCAAGCTCAACAAGGCAGAAAAGTATCACTACAAGACTCTGCCCTTCATGTCCTGAGTGGTCCATTCCTTTGGCTTTGATGAGCAGTGAGACTAAGCTGGCTCGAAGCACCTCTTCAGGAAGGAAGCTGTTCTTAAAAGAGCCTCTGCAAAGTTCTTCTAAAGATACACTGCATCCAAAGAAATGCATCAAACCCCAGTGGAAACAGGGTAGGGTACACCTCACAGAAATGAAGAGACACATGGGATAGGCACCAACATTTCATGCATTCAGCCAACTTCCTTTTAGGCTTTTATTCAACATCAGAAAGCAAAATATTCACACAGCAACTCAAACGTGTCCATCCCCACCAAAGGGTGTCCAGGCTCTACAGCAAATCTCTCAAACAACACTCTTGAGTTTTCTCTCACTATTTGTCCTCAGTAATTTTTTGCTTCTCCAGGGAATCTTCAGGGCAGCACAAAGGAGGGGAGACAGCAGGTGTTTAGCAGTAGTCTCAGCTCTGTTCAAGGCACAAAAGCTACCCTGCCACAAACACTATGGGTCAGACTCTTCCTACCACCCATTCTTCTTAGAGCATGTTGGTCAGCCAGTCCTCCTGTACCCTCTCAGTGCTCACTGAATTTCATGAGTTTATCTTTGATTCTGAAAGAGATGTGCATTTCAACACATCTGGTACCTGTCAAAACACCAAATATACACATGAAAATTACATCTGGATGAAGAGAAAGGGAGGAATATCTACAAATAAACCACTGCCTTTCAGCTACAGAATTGGAGGCTGAAAAATGGGTACTGGGCACAAAGAACTGACACAAAATTACTTACTCAAAGTAGAGTGAGCTCAAAGTTCACAGCAAGTCCTTCACCAGTGCAGCTGGAAATTTTCTTTGAAACTGTACACGACTATAAAAGTCAAAGTCAGGATACACCAATACCCTTGCTAAGATTTCATGCAGCATGAAAATATGCTGAATGCACACATCCAGGAAAGCTGGCTTAAGTAGAGTGGGTTTTTCAGGTTGCTTACTAAGTGACCTGAAATAGTTCAGTGGAACTGGACCATTTCAGTGGCTGTGGAGAGAAATAAATTGAGTGAAAGAACATTGGCCAGTTGGTGCAGTAGCAGAACATTTGCGTTGTGCAGCAGGTTTTACATGCCAGGAAGTGTTTCTGGCATCATAAACTTTTTCACAAGCAATTAATTTCCATTATCAATCACTTAACTTAATTCCAACTTAATCCAGCCCAACTTAATCCAGAGTATGTCACTTGTTTGCATTATTAAAAGGGCATACACTCCTTGCTCTTTCGAGGCACTTCCCTGGTGACACAGTTGCCTGTGCTGCATTTTGAAGGCTTCACCTCAAACCCCATTTTATTGTCAGAGGTGTTATGGATTAGAGGACAGGGCAACATCTCTTGTGAGCACAACCATGTTCTGGTGGCCTGCTCTACAGACATTGTGAACGCTGCCAAGGCTCCTTCTTGAGCCCCAAACCAGTACTCCTGGGCTCTGTGCTCTCCTTCTCCAGCATTAAGGATAAAAAAAAAAAAAAAAAAAAAAAAATGGGGGTGTGGAGGGGATAAAAATGGTTTGAGTCAAACAGGTGAATGTGTGTCTACATTTAGGCCATATTTGTGGCTACTGTAGTTGTTCTATCACCCAGTGACCCTTCCCCAGCTAAGAAGGGGGACTGGGAAAAGGAGAGAATCATAGAATGGCTTAGGTTGGAAGAGACCTTAGAGGTCATCTACTCCAACCTCCCTGCCATGGGCAGGGGCATGTCTCAACTAGATTTGGCTACTCAAGGCCTCATCCAACCTGGCCTTAAACATCCCCAGGAAGGAAGCATCCACAGCCTCCCTGGGTAGCCTCTTCCAGAGTCTTACCACCCTCATACTGAAGAGGAGACTACTGAGTTGAGATGAAGAGCTTAATGAAGAGATTTAATGAAATAGCAAAGCTAACATCAACAGTGGCAACACAAAGTATGAAAAATTATACTCAGCTCAGCAAGTGTACAGCAGTCACAATGAGTGGGAAAGTAGCTCTCAGGAGCAGAATGGTGAGACCCTCCAGAGATGAAAATTCTCAAGAGCCAGAAGACCCCTGATAAACCTCTGTCCTTGGCAAACTTTCCTCTTTATAGTGTGACATCTATGGTATGAGATATACCTGTGAAGCAGCTTGGATCAGCTGCTCTGACTTTTGTTCTTCCCAGCTTAAGGTCCTGTCTGACTTCAAACTGTTAATGGTCTGCATAGCATGGCTGGCCCATGACTACCCCAGCAAATCAGCACAACATGAAAGATCTGGGTGCAGATCTCCAGATGCTGCAGAGCCAGCAAGGAAGGGGATTCATAAGAAAATCCACTCCTGCCTCACAGGCCCCAGCTGGAGGGTGGCCTCCAGGCACAGGGGAATGCCCCATACCAAGTGGTGGAAGCCTCTCACCAAGCCACAGCACAAAGGGATCACAGAATCACAGAATTAACCAGGTTGGAAAAGACCTCTGAGATCATCGAGCCCAATCTACCACCTAACACCTTCTAATTAACTGAACCATGGCACTAAGTGCCTCATCCAGCGTCCTTTTAAACACCTCCAGGGATGGGGATGCCACCACCTCCCCTGGCAGCCCATTCCAATGCAAATCTCTCTTTCTGTGAAGAACTTCTTCCTAACATCCAGCCTGAACCTGCCCTGGTGCAGTTCGAGACTGTGTCCTCTTGTTCTGTCCCTGGGAGCCTGGGAGAAGAAATCAACCACATAAATAAAGATATTAAACAGATCTGTGAGGTATCACATCCCAAATCCTGGGATGGATCTGCTCCAACAGCCAGATATGGTTGGAGAAAACGTCAGCAGCTGCTGGAGCAAGACCCATGCCACGAATGGCCTGGATACCACCAAGCTGAGGTGGAGGCATAAGGCCAAAGCCAACAGTGTGAGTGCTCAACAGATGCAACAGGACAAGGAGCAGACAAATAGTTGCATGTCTCATGGCCTTGGATGTGGAGAAAGAGATACTTGCTATGCTCTTGGGAGGTACTGCTATGTCACACATCAACATCTGGGCTTTACTGAGGCTCATCTGGATTAACTGGAGAGCTGCTCTCACTACTCAGTCTCAGAGAACCAAAGACAAAAAATGAGGGTTGTGTGGAAAAATTCTTTTCCAAAATTGAGTTATAAAAGACATAAAGAGAGGTTTAAAGGAATTTCTGAACTAGAAATTATCCATTTGGAGGTGTAACAGAAATGCTCTTTTTATCTGTTTGTTGTTTTGATGTTTTGTTGTTGTTTTTTTCTTTTCATTTGGTTGTGGGGTTTGGTTTTGTTTTGTTTTTAATCTGAACCATCCATCAGTCTAAAGCTCTGTGCAGTTCCTACATTATCTGAGCAGGCATTGGTGATTCAAAGCAAGGATTAGTAACAAATCTGTGCTACACCACAACCATTAAAACTGCAAGTTAGTAGATGGGAAAAGGGTAGTTCATCTGATAACTAAAATGACCTCTCCTACAGATTTCCATGTTTGATTACCAGTATCTTTTCCAGTTTCACAGATCCACTGGCATACTCTAACATCAGAGCTCTTCCTGAGTTCTGGAGACAAGAATAAAATGATCCTTACCACCAAACCAGGAGAAGCCCCACACAGTGCAATTTAGTATTGCATATACAGTGCAAAACCACCAATAATATTTTCTTCTTCTGAATAGTGAAGATACTTCAATAAACTCTATTAAACCCAAGCATCAGGAGCAGTCCCAGCATTAAACTGTTGAATAAGAAGCAGTCTTTTTGTGGGAAATTTATGAACAAAGGACATGTTCTAGCTTTGGTATTTCTACAGCATCTGTTCAGTTCTTAGTGGAGGAGAGGGAAATCCAAGACTTCAAAGGCTGTTCAAAGTGTCCTCTACCTTGAAGAAGGGAAGCAGCCTGCAGTGGGATATCTGAAACATGAGATGGTAACTGGGTATCACTGCTGTCACCCAGACACATTCGGTCAGCCACTGCTCTCCTTAAGAGACTAGCAAAGTATTCACAAGGTCTCATTAGATCAGTCCTGCCCGCTGTGGTTATAAACCCAAACCATCCCAGCCTTTTATCTCACTCCTCTGCCCAGTATCATTGAGACCCATTGTCAGAGCCATGGTGCACAGCCCCGAGGTCAAACGGCATAGTAAGGAGTCCTCAAGCCCTTCCCACACACCACAGATGTTGGTCCTGAGCCACCCACTGGCCCATCACCCCAGCTCTGCTCCCTCCCACGGCTGTCTGCCTTCCTTCCCCAAGGTGATCAAGTGAACATTCCACAAACACAATACCCAGACACAAGCACAGGCAGGTCAGGAGCTATTTTCCAGCAATTTGTTACCAAATGCAGCATAGTCCAAGGGAAAAAAATAAAATAACTACTTTTTTCCCCCCCTCCCTCCTCTAATTTAGAAAATGAGGATGCAGAACACAGATGCCACAGAATCAGTGGTGGTTTTTTCCTGGCATTTTGTTCACAGTTTAAAAGTTCAAATTGGAGTTTCAGTAAGTGTTAGTTGAATGTTCAGCACAGTTAAGCTCTATTTTCACCCAAAGAAGCATCATTTCAGATGTTACAGTTCAGCAGTGAACACAGAGCACTGTGTTCATGCAGGATGGCCTCTCTCCTAGGATCTACAACTCCAGAGCTCTGACTGGGAATACTCTTTCTCTCCCAAGTGGCAGCTTTTCCACTAAAATATAATTAACAGTATAATACATAACTGCAGCTCCTCTGCAGCTTCCACTGGCAAACAAGCTGGTGCTCCTCTCTCTGCAAGGTCCCAGCATTGCTCTCTCCTCAGCTTCCCTTTCTCCTTACCCTCCCTCCCTAAATGCAGTCACACAAATCTACAGAAAAACGTGTGAAGATGCTTTCTGAAGAGATGCAGCATGGAGAACAGAGTCTCTGCTATGTTCCTCACTCAAAACAAGCCCTTGTGCCTTTTCAGCCCTCCATATGCTTATTTTCTAAACAATTTTTCAAACTCCCATACTGATGCCAGACGTGAGCATGTCATAATACTCCCTTCTCGGCTTCAGGTTTCACCCCCTACCGGAGGATTCACTCCTCTGAACAAACCCAGAACAGCTCCACCAGCTCCCAAGTTAGGCACTGGCTGTGCTGGCACTGTGCAGGCACAGCTCCAACACCACCAAGCTGTTTTTAGCTCCCATGCTGCCTGAGGCTGAGCATCTTCCCCCTCATCACATCCCATTTAGTGATGAGCCATCTACCCCTCATGCTTTTGATCCCTATACTCTCTCTTAGGAGATTGAGCCTTAAAAAAATCCTCCATCAAAACACCACATTTCTGTATGATCCAATCAAAGCCTTTATCCCAAATCATATGGGAGGTCAACACGAGCAGGAGAAAATCAGAACTAGGCTTCATCCTGCATATATTTTATTCAGCTGCCTCGCCTGGCCAGTTGCCTGACAGAACAGTTCAGATTGGCACAAGAGGAGGGAAGCCAGATCCCCCTGCCAGCTCCTGGTAAGACATCTGAATGGATATGGATATCCCCATTTTGGGAGAAGCTTAATTTCAAATGGTAATTATGCTCCCCTTTCCATGGGCTCCTGCTTTTCTACGTCTAAAAGTGCTGGACTGGCTCCCTTGTCACAGACACAACTACCCAACCCACTGGCATTTATATATCCAATGTGACTCTCATCAGATGGCAGCTCAGGCTGTCAGCCCCACTTTCCTTTCCCTATGAAATACTGACATTGGAAAGTCTTAACTAGGGAACCCAGATGATGGGAAATGTCCTTTGCTCCAGAGACAGCAGTGCTGGCTGTTATCTCTGCTCACCAGCTCCCTATCAGGACAGTGCAGCAACACAAGCAGTCCTTCCTACCCTGAATTGCAGAAAGGAATGGACTGGAAAACCCAGCTTTGTGGTGGCTTGAACCAAATGGAAACAAGGAACAGCATCAGGATGGGGGGGCGTGGTGGTGGGGAGGCTCTGTGCCATCCAAAATTGGAACTGATCTCTTTGTAACCTGCTTTGAGTCACTTCTAGTCTTACACGCTTCTAAGTTCTGAAAAGATAGAGAAAAGAGGCCAAGATACAGACTTAAACAAAGAAATTATTATTTCTCCTTCAAAATGTAGGCTTAGAAAACTTACAAAGTTAAAACACTTAAGGCAAGAGCTGACCAAACCATTTGGTATGCTTAGAAATGTTCAAAATGTAGGCTCAGAAAACTTACAAAGTTAAAACACTTAAGGCAAGAGCTGACCAAACCATTTGGTATGCTTAGAAATGTTCAAAATGTAGGCTCAGAAAACTTACAAAGTTAAAACACTTAAGGCAAGAGCTGACCAAACCATTTAGTATGCTTAGAAATGTTTATTGTTTTTAAAAAGTACCTCTGTGAATCTCATCTTTTAGTTCTTCCAGAAAATAAATCTTTACTTACTTTGAAGTAATAGAATTTCTGGTTCTAGGTTTTACAGAAAGCTAAAGAAACAACCAACTTTGAAATTCATTAGGGTGTGAAGTTTTAATTGGCTTTTTGGGTTTTTTTTAGTAGTAGTCAAAATCAAGGGGCAGATATCACTCCAGGTGGACTTGCAAAATAGGTCAGCTGGGTAAATTTGCTAAGCTTTCTTCTATGCTTTTTAGACACTTCATCAATTATTATTCCTATCTAAAGTGGCATCCAAATGTGTTTGTTCTCTCTCTAGGTGACACAATTAAGCTGTCCTCTGTAGAAAGTTAGTTAGCCAGTCACTTAANAACGCAGATGCCACAGAATCAGTGGTGGTTTTTTCCTGGCATTTTGTTCACAGTTTAAAAGTTCAAATTGGAGTTTCAGTAAGTGTTAGTTGAATGTTCAGCACAGTTAAGCTCTATTTTCACCCAAAGAAGCATCATTTCAGATGTTACAGTTCAGCAGTGAACACAGAGCACTGTGTTCATGCAGGATGGCCTCTCTCCTAGGATCTACAACTCCAGAGCTCTGACTGGGAATACTCTTTCTCTCTCAAGTGGCAGCTTTTCCACTAAAATATAATTAACAGTATAATACATAACTGCAGCTCCTCTGCAGCTTCCACTGGCAAACAAGCTGGTGCTCCTCTCTCTGCAAGACCCCAGCATTGCTCTCTCCTCAGCTTCCCTTTCTCCTTACCCTCCCTCCCTAAATGCAGTCACACAAATCTACAGAAAAACGTGTGAAGATGCTTTCTGAAGAGATGCAGCATGGAGAACAGAGTCTCTGCTATGTTCCTCACTCAAAACAAGCCCTTGTGCCTTTTCAGCCCTCCATATGCTTATTTTCTAAACAATTTTTCAAACTCCCATACTGATGCCAGACGTGAGCATGTCATAATACTCCCTTCTCGGCTTCAGGTTTCACCCCCTACCGGAGGATTCACTCCTCTGAACAAACCCAGAACAGCTCCACCAGCTCCCAAGTTAGGCACTGGCTGTGCTGGCACTGTGCAGGCACAGCTCCAACACCACCAAGCTGTTTTTAGCTCCCATGCTGCCTGAGGCTGAGCATCTTCCCCCTCATCACATCCCATTTAGTGATGAGCCATCTACCCCTCATGCTTTTGATCCCTATACTCTCTCTTAGGAGATTGAGCCTTAAAAAAATCCTCCATCAAAACACCACATTTCTGTATGATCCAATCAAAGCCTTTATCCCAAATCATATGGGAGGTCAACACGAGCAGGAGAAAATCAGAACTAGGCTTCATCCTGCATATATTTTATTCAGCTGCCTCGCCTGGCCAGTTGCCTGACAGAACAGTTCAGATTGGCACAAGAGGAGGGAAGCCAGATCCCCCTGCCAGCTCCTGGTAAGACATCTGAATGGATATGGATATCCCCATTTTGGGAGAAGCTTAATTTCAAATGGTAATTATGCTCCCCTTTCCATGGGCTCCTGCTTTTCTACGTCTAAAAGCGCTGGACTGGCTCCCTTGTCACAGACACAACTACCCAACCCACTGGCATTTATATATCCAATGTGACTCTCATCAGATGGCAGCTCAGGCTGTCAGCCCCACTTTCCTTTCCCTATGAAATACTGACATTGGAAAGTCTTAACTAGGAAACCCAGATGATGGGAAATGTCCTTTGCTCCAGAGACAGCAGTGCTGGCTGTTATCTCTGCTCACCAGCTCCCTATCAGGACAGTGCAGCAACACAAGCAGTCCTTCCTACCCTGAATTGCAGAAAGGAATGGACTGGAAAACCCAGCTTTGTGGTGGCTTGAACCAAATGGAAACAAGGAACAGCATCAGGATGGGGGGGCGTGGTGGTGGGGAGGCTCTGTGCCATCCAAAATTGGAACTGATCTCTTTGTAACCTGCTTTGAGTCACTTCTAGTCTTACACGCTTCTAAGTTCTGAAAAGATAGAGAAAAGAGGCCAAGATACAGACTTAAACAAAGAAATTATTATTTCTCCTTCAAAATGTAGGCTCAGAAAACTTACAAAGTTAAAACACTTAAGGCAAGAGCTGACCAAACCATTTAGTATGCTTAGAAATGTTTATTGTTTTTAAAAAGTACCTCTGTGAATCTCATCTTTTAGTTCTTCCAGAAAATAAATCTTTACTTACTTTGAAGTAATAGAATTTCTGGTTCTAGGTTTTACAGAAAGCTAAAGAAACAACCAACTTTGAAATTCATTAGGGTGTGAAGTTTTAATTGGCTTTTTGGGTTTTTTTTAGTAGTAGTCAAAATCAAGGGGCAGATATCACTCCAGGTGGACTTGCAAAATAGGTCAGCTGGGTAAATTTGCTAAGCTTTCTTCTATGCTTTTTAGACACTTCATCAATTATTATTCCTATCTAAAGTGGCATCCAAATGTGTTTGTTCTCTCTCTAGGTGACACAATTAAGCTGTCCTCTGTAGAAAGTTAGTTAGCCAGTCACTTAATTAACACAGTGAACAGACAGTTGAATGTTTGGTTATACTCATTCAGGGTAGCTAAGTTTCTGTAACAACATTCAGTTTCCATGGCAAGATTGCTCATAGAATGGCTTGAGTTGAAAGGAACCTTAAAGATTATCTAGTTCCAACTCCTCTGCCAGAGGCAGGGACAATTCCCACTAGATCAGGTTGCTCAAAGCCTCATCCACCTTGGTCTTAAACAGCTACAGGGTTGAGGGGTTCACAACAACTCTGGGCAATTCATTCCAGCATCTCACCTCCCTCATAATACTCAAACCAAGATATTGTCTCTACTTCAATGTGCTTCTAGGAAGTAGGTTCCCAATTGGAATTATTTTAATAATCTGTGAAGGTAAATGAATTAGTATCACAAAATAATATTTATTTCTTTTACTTTCAAAACTTGCTGGAACAGATTCTGCTAGAAAATCTGTTTGAGAAAGTCATCATCCCATTTATTCTGTTTTACTCTGAAATGCTACTTCCAGCTACCTGTAATGAGAATCTGTAAGGAGAGAATCATAGAAGCACAGAATTGTTTTGGTTGGGGATGATCTTTAAGATCACTAAGACCAACCATTACCTAACCCATGTCCCTTAGTACCTTATCCCTGGAATCATAGAATTGTCAGGGCCAGAAGGGACCTCAGGGATCATCTAGCTCCAACTCCCCTGACACAGGCAGGGATACCTCACACTAGGTCAGGTTGCTCAGAGCCATGTCCAGCCTGGCCTTAAAAACATCCAGGGATGAGCCTTCCACCACCTCCCTGGGCAACCTGTTCCAGTATCTCACAGCCCTCATGGTGAAGAACTTCTTCCTAACATCCAGTCTGAATCTACCCACTTCTAGTTTTGCTCCATTCCCCTCAGTCCTATCACAGCCTGACACCCTTAAAAGTGCCACACCAGCTTTCTTGTAGCCCCCCCCTTATGATACTGGAAGGCCACAATAAGGTCACCTTGGAGCTTTCCCTTCTCCAGACTGAACAGCCCCAACTCTCTCAGTCTGTATCCACAGCAGTGGATCCCCAGCCCTCTGATCACCCTTGTGGCCCTTGTCTGGACACCTTCCAGCACATCCAGAGCCCTCTTGTAATAGGGGCTCCAGAATTGGATGCAGTACTCCAGGTGGGGTCTCACCAGAATGGAGTAGAGGGGGAGAATCACCTCCCTCAACCTGCTGGCCGCACTTCTCCTGATGCAGCCCAGGATACAGTTGCAGCTCTTGGCTGCTTCTTGTCCACCAGTACTCCCCAGGCCTCTGTCCTCAGGGTATGTCTGGCCTTGTTTGTTGGGGCAAGATGAGGGGAAGTAAATCAATCAGCCCAGTTACTGCAGAATAGATTATTAATTTGTAGATATTTTAAGTAATCCCACAGATTACTTAAAACTACCAGAAACTATTTCAGTGGAGGTCCAGTTTGAACTGTCATGTTGGAATATCTGAGAAGCAAATATCCAGTCTTTTGGGGGCTAGCTACCAAGTGGGAGCACTTCCCTTTCCACCTCTGAGCCAAAAGGCTGCTGTAGCAGCTTTGAGCACTCAGCTGTATCTGGTGCATCAGTAATAGGCTACTGGCTGTGCAAATCCTACACGGAGGCAAAGGCAAGGAATAGAAAACACAAAAGGGACCATAAAAGGTGTCAGCCCAGTAAAAAGGACTGTATGGACAACATGTAGACTCTTTTCAAGCTCCAAATTCAGAAGAGAAGCTAGCAAGTCTTCCTAAAGGCATAGTGTACTAGCTCTATGCCTTCCATGTTTAACTGGAGTGCTTCCAACCACATCAACAACAGGAGGCTTCCATTAGCAATCAGCTGAGAATTATTTTTATATCAAAGGCTTTACTAAAGTCCAGGTAGACAACGTTCACAGCATCATCTATCTCCTTGCATCAAGGATGGCACCAGCCACTTTCCTGTGTCCAGGCCTGGCTCTTCCACAGGCAGGACTACAGCTAAAGCAGTGTCTCATCTCCCAGCTACAAGCTGGCTCTGTGAGACCATCCCATTCATGCTGTTGAAGCAGTGCCAACTGAAAGGCAGAGCTCTGCTCTGCTCCTCAGTTCCAAGGTGACTTCCCTTTTTTTTGCACAAGAGTTTATAAAGCCAATCCTCCAATTTTTTATCCATGCAGCAGCATCAAAGCTCCAGCACACCCACTACGTCCTGGATTTCAATTAAGAAGCAGCCCCCTATGACTGCTCACCACTTTGTTAAATCATCTGCCAAAGCTCACAATGCTATTCACAACTGGCTAAGCCCTGAGAAATGTGCATGCTCCAGGCATCAGGCAAACTACACACTTCTGCTTGGTACCACCAGGGAAATTCTGCTTACAATTAAAATATTCTTTTCAGAACTGATTGTCCACTTAGAGACAGAATTTCTAAACATCACCTTCCTGTCTTCTGCTTCCTTTAATCCCGACCAAACCCCGTCCACAAACAGATGTTTCAAGGTCTCCATATAAATACTTAGAGGACAACTCTATTCAACACTATTTAATGGAAATTCTCTTAATTAGGGACTGTAGAATCCACCTTTGTAGGTATGAGTTGCTTATGAACAAAGCATACCACATATTGCCTGAGAATTAAAGCTGGTTTGGACGAGGCAAAGAGACAGCATAGCCTCACCTCAATGAAAACCTCTTTGGCATCACACAGTGACATGTCACAAAGTACTTCCATTGGAGAAAAGGAGACTGAGGGAAGACCTTTTGGCTTTCTACAAAACCCTGAAAGCAGGTCAGAGCCAGGTGGGGGTTGGTCACTTCTCTCAAGGAACAAGTGATAGTACAAGAGAAAATGGCCTCAAGTGGTGCCAGGTGAGGTTTAAGTCAGACACGAGAAACAATTTCTTCCCCCCAAAAAGTTGCTAAGACCTAGAACATGTTCCCCAGGGCAATGGTAGAGTCCCCATCCCTGGAGTGGTTTCAAAGCCAGGGAGATGTAGTGCTGAGGGACGTGGTTTAGTGGTGACCCGCCAGTGCTGGCTTAATGGTTGGACTCATTGAGCTTAATTAAAGGTCTGTGATTAGCTAGCATGAAATACCTAACAGCTGCCAAAGTGTCTGCTCCTGTCTGAACAAACCCGAGATACCTGGAAGGGCAAGGAGAAGACTCTGTGTGCCCTGCTGCAAGGCCAGCTGTATTTCAGGAGGTGCTGCACTGCACATGTGTGTGCTGCAGGCTGGGCATTGCTCCCCCTGTGCCTGTACTGAGCAAGCCAAGGGGTCTGGTTAGGGGGTGCTTGCTGAGCAGTGGCCAGTTTAGAAGACTCTGTAAGGAGAGGTTAACTCCCCAGATTCTATTGTTGGTTTCTACCAATGGCTTTAGAAGCCTGCAAACAAAAGTATGATGGCTCCTTTATGCTTTGGATATATCTGGCTAACCAAATACAGGGAACTCCCTGTGATGTCAGATACTTGGGTTTCCCCTCTTTAAAAATCAGAGTTGGACTAAAGGTCAGAGAGAATTCACCAGAGCACAGGTGACTATCTATGTTTTTTAAAATAGGGATTAAATTAAAAATACTCAAAAACTAGAAACACAAAAGCTGAAACGAACAGAATCTCTGGAGGCATCTTCTTCACCCTGGGGTCTCTTCACCATGGTGTCATCAGGATCTACTTTTGCCATCTGGGACTTCTTCTGGCCCCGCAGGTGGAAGAAAAGTCCTCTGTCAGGCCTTCTGGAGGGCTGGCTGGTCCCCTTGACCATCTGCTCCTGGTCCTCTGAGACAAAGCAGGCAACATCTCTGCTGGGGCTGAGAGGGCAGCAGCAGCTGCCTCCAGCCTCTCCCTCTCCTCGGGCCAGTCCCTGGGGGGCAGCAGTAACAGGACTGTCTTGGGCTGTTTGCTCTGCTGCCCCTCCCAACACAGCATGGTGGCCAGCTGGAGACAACAGTGCTGCTCTGGCAATGCCACAGGACACACTGAAAAGGCAGAGTCCTGCTCTAGTTCCTGGGGTGGGTGAGCCTCAGAGCCACCTCTCAGCTCCTCTGACCTCTGTGGTCACTCCAAGTGTCCTGGCCCTTGTCACATCCCCAGCCTGGTTCTCATCATGTTCATTTTATTTGGTTTCCTTTCTTTTGAAGCCTATCACACAGCTACTGCTGTTTTGTATTCTCAACTAACTCAAACCACTGTGAAGAGTACCCTGGTTGCATTACCCTTCAACAAATCAGCCTGCTCCACCAGGAACAATAATCACAGAGACCGCACCCAGAGATCTGAAGGCATTTGGATTTGTCTTGTGAAAACAGCTTGTGTACTTCAGTGATGTTCACTTTAATACTTGTTTTTATTGACCTGCTGGCTTCTCTTTACAGAAACTGTGCTGCAGGATGTTGATCTGATCCTAGGCTGACTCAAGAGGAGAGATTTTCATTGCAGAGAAGGAAGTTGTACCTACCCAAGAGGTGTTGAATGCAGCATATGTTCCAAGGGCATTTCAACAACTCTGCAGCTGCACTACTGCACACAGTTAACAGGCTGCTGAGGAGCCTGTGGACAAACTGGTGCACTTCCCACTGAACTGTTGTCAAAGATAATTGAAAAAGGCTAAAATAAAAGGCTGCCTATTTGCCCATGAAGGCTGGAGAGCAGCACAGATTATTTCCCTGTTCTGTATCAGCAGGTGTTTAGTTTTCCAAACACAAAGAGTACGTTGTACTACCAACCCCACTTCACCTTCCTGTCAGATGGAATATGCAGACAGGATGGGGAAAGCCAAGAGAGAGGAAAGTAATGGGTTGCTACCATTACGCATGCAGCAAATACTGCTTAATCTGGATTAAAGAAGAAAAAAGCAAGAAGTGCTCCCTGATCTGCAATTGCTTCTCTGGAATATTCCTAAGGACACCATAGAAAATGGAAGGTTTTTAATTAAGAGTTGCATCCTTGCAGCACAACCTAGCACTGTCCCCACCTCTGGTGTCAGCATGGAAAGATGTGTGCTACACGCCAAAGCAAGCACACACCAAGGCAGGAAAGCTTCTGCCATCTCTATTCAGCACTTCCTGTGCTCTAGCAACCTATCTGAACATCCAAATGCCTCAGCTTGGGTGTCCCTGACACAGCTCAAGGTAAATGTCTTGCCATGTGCAGTGCCAGCCTGACCAGCTGGGAAAATTGTAATCTCCTTTCACTGACAGGTTTCTAGGCTGCAGTCTAGCCTTGGTTGCAGCTAACCCATGTGGTAGGCTCCCACTCCTGACTCTGCAGGTCAAGTTAAACACTTCAGCTGGCAGGATTTTAAGATGCCTTGGATCCATCTGAACTGAAACAGACTGGGTAGCACCTACACATGCTGCTACATCCCACACTTCTGAGAGCAAAGCAGCTGCTGGTGAGGGGTGGGGTGTGAGAAACTGCTGTGGGAGTTGCCTCTTAAACCAGCTGGGAGGCATCCAGCCTGGCGTGCCCGTTGGCAACTCCCCAGAGCTCAGGGAGAGCCATGTGGGGCTGCCAGGACAGGATATGTCCTTGCAGAGAGGAAGGAAGGATGCTTGACTCTACTGAAGAGCAAGAAGATGAGGCAGGTCAAGATGCTACATGCACATATGTGCTTGTTCCCAGAGAAAAAGATGGTCTTGTGCACCTTGTTTCCCCCTTGCTAAAAGAAACTGGGAGAATGAAGTCAAATAGAATCACTATACAAGCATGGGACTCTGCTTCAGTGAGGAATTCAGGCTTTAATAATAGATAAATGATTTATAAAAGATGTAAAGGAGAGATCTGGGCAACTTGAATGCAGACAAATATTTTAAAAGAAATCAATATCAGCCACTAAGCATTTTACTAAATTGATTTCACTTATATATGTACACTCATGTTCAGAATGCAAGTCCAGTTATGATTTCTACAAGAGGAAAAAACCTGGCAGATCAACTTATTATTAATGCTTCTTGAAAAACAAACAAACAAAAAACCCAAAACAGAACAAAAGAAAGCCCAAAGGTAGGTAAGGAAACAGAGATGAAGGGCCAGTACTGTGATGGAAAGACAAGGAAGGAGAAAATGAGCAATTACCCATAAATACTGCTCTTACCTTCAGTTATGTAACAGAACAAATAAATCAGCACAATAATCACCACATAAAAGTCAATAAAAGCATCAGGTATTTATAAAGGTCTTGCTAAGCTCACAGTACCTTTTTGAGTTTCTCCTCCATTATCCTTCTCCCACCACAACACCAAGAGAGTGCTACAGCATCCTGCTATGCAGAGAAAGTAGAAGAGGACATTCGGACGTGGCCATAAACAGAAGAAACAGCAGTGGCAGTAAGCAACATGTTAAAGTCTAAGTAAAAAAAGCTGCCAGCAACTCAAAGAAACTGAAAGTGGGAGAAAGTAGGTTTTATTGTGACACAGTAATTGTCTGCACCAAGTCAAGGTAACTACAAGTACCTAGAGTATTAAATTATGGACTAGGAAAGCAAGAGGTGAGTTTATGCAGTTGAGGAACAACAGTATTTATATACAGCTCATTACCAGCAACATCTTGGTCAAACAGAGCTTATTTTGAGGAGACTATGGAGGAGAAAAGGCATGATCAAAACATACAAGACTGCACTCCCAAGATGCAGAAAAATTGAAAAATGTAATGGCCAACCTTTGAGTAGCTGTAGCAATGGAGCTCAGCATCCTATGGAGCACTCACATGAATTTTCTGATGTCTAATAAGCTGATTGCTTGCTACAGCTCTTCCCTCAGTGGGGGCATCTGCCTCATGTCTCTCATCTCTCTGGTCACCAGCAGTCTTGAGATTTGTAAGAATTTTATCACTTTGAAATCTCTATTCTTCTATTTATATTGGTTGAAATTGATCCTCACGGGTAAAATACTACTCCAGGGCAATGAGGGGAGCTAGCAGTCAGAGTGTGACTATTATTTTAGCTTCATCTCCTTAGAAAATCAGGTTGAAAAAAATGTAGTTAGGACAGAAGGGAAGAAATAATAAATAGAAATCTAACCCCAGAATAATTAAGTCAACCAGAGAAGCCATTCTTTCATGTGAGGATAGCCAGATTTGGGAGCTTTTCACAAACAGATCACCATTCCTGACTTTCTAGGACTCCTGCTAAGCCATACTCTTAGGCTGCAATGAAAATCTGGATGATCCCCTTGTAAAAATGTAAATGCCAGAATCTTAATCCATTCTAACACAGATGTTTTACTGTCCAAATACTTCTACCAGACAAGATAGCTAGGATTTACTTTTGTAATTCTCCCCTTTCAGCACTGGTGGCAATTCCATGGGTCTGAGTGGCCAGCCTGGATACCAAAGAGCAGAACAAATCAAGCCATCAATCCAGCACCCTGCACTGTGTCACTTCTAGCAAAACCATTGTGAGAGAAAAAGGAGCAGGCTAGAGAGAGCTGGAGGCTCTTTGGCCATCAAGATTTGGAGAGCACAGCAATTTCCCTCACTTTTCCCAGACAGCCAGTCAAGTCAGCAAGGTCCTGGAGAACCTACATTAGACAAAGAAATCAATGAAGTCCAGCAGAAAGCCCAGCAGGAGTTTGAGGAATGTGCAATCTTAGCTGATGGAGAACATCACACATATTATTCCTTACAGATTTTCACCTCCGGTTTTAGAAACCAAAGGAAGCAGTTACCTTCGGAATGATTCATTAAAACTATTCATCCTTACAGCAACAGAAAATATTATTTGAACAGGATTGATCAATAAGTGGACACCAGGGAACAATTTTGCACCTCCAGACATACAAACAACATGATCTAAGTTTCTCTCTCTCTGCATTCCATGATTTGCAGCAGTATTTTTAAAAAGTTGTCCTGATTTTGAAGCTCATGTATGTTTTTAGAACACACTGGTGTATGCTATGCTGTTTGGATTAAATGTGTTCCACTCATGAGAAGTCTAAGGCAAAGTGGACTGGTCTCTGTTCCAACAGGCTGTATCTGAAAGTCAATCTACAGAATTAAACACTCAAAGTGATTGCTTTTAGAAACTATTTGGGTATTTCTAGTGAAGCTTCAATTTATCTTATTTCCATCTAAGTGTGGTTTTAATCAACCCAGTGTAACATTTCATGAACTTCATAATGCAAACTTTCAAGTTCATTATTTCAAAGAGAATATTATTAAAGAAATAAAATCACAAAACAACCCCCCACAAAAACAAACAAAACTACCACCAACAACAAAATCCCAATCAGATCTTTCTCATCCCCATGACTTCTTCAGTGAGGAAGATAATGGACTTGCCTTCAGCTGTTCTCAAGGTCTCTATTCTAATCGAATAGTTCACCCAAACTGGGGTTTGGGGGTTTTTTTTGTTTGTTTGGTTGGTTGGTTGGTTTTGGTTTTTTTCTACCAGCTACAAAAGGTGATGAAGTTATACTAGGTAAGTGATTATGCTCTATATATTTCCACATTCATAATTCCTGACCACAATGCCCCCACAGGCATCTAAGATTTTCTTGGACTGGCCACAGTCTCATCAGTTTTCAAAATTCATATCTTGAAGAACTGTGTACCTTGAGCAGAGAGTATCTGTACTAACAGCATGATGGAGATCGTTTTATCTATAGCTTCTGGAATAGTTTGAATACCCTTTGACTTTGTACCTTGCTCTTCAGAGTCCACAAATAACTTGTAACAAATGCAGAAGGGCATCAATAATAACTGCATTAAGGAAAAAAAAAAAAAGGTCTTTTACTGCCAACATCTTATTCCAATCAGAAAGGAAAAATCCTGCCTTGTGAGTAATCAAAGGACAAGGACAGTCCTTGCAATCACAGAAGGATGTCAGTCAGTAATGCATTTTCTAGGAACACCAACAAACTTCATGTTACTTATTCATTACCTTGTCCAGACAACTTTAATTATCGACTTCACACACGTTCCAGAAATGTATTTTAATATAAACCAAGCAATGTCATCATGTAGATAAAGCTGGTAGTTTGACTCTCTTGATTAATTTGACCAAACATAATTTCACAAAGGACATGTCGATAAAAATTGCACCTGGAGCACTTGTGATTGCTTTTCTGTCGGAGAACAAGTCGTGTTAGTTCTCTTCCTGATCAGAGGCAGCCAATTTCTGTCACCTCTAATCAGATTCCTCGAGTACTTCCTAAAGGTTATCACCAACGTCAACGAACACAAAACCTGTTCGGTCCAAGCGCAAGGAAGTACCCAGGGCAGGCAGGTACGGGCAGACCACCACTGACTTACCCACGATCACGCAGGACACCTGGCACACGGTCGCACACCGGCGCTCAGGTCCCGAGGAGCGCCCTTAGCAGCGCCTTCGCCTCCCCTCTCCCCCAGCTCCCGAGCTGCGCGTCCTCTGCTCTAACTTCTCCCCGTCCCCTCGCCAAGAGCCGGTCCGAGCGGTGCCCAAAGCGAACAGCCGCTGCAGGGGTCACTCCGGGTTCTGAGCCGCGGGTGCCGCACCCGTTACCTGGACTCTGGGCTTCGGCGGGGCTCGACCAGCCGGGACCGCTGCGGAGCGCAGGCACAGGGTGTGCGCCCGCCCCGCGCCGCCGCTCCTGGGGCTGCCCGGCCGGCAGCCGGCGGAACGCTGCCCTGCTCCGCTCCCGCACCGCCCCCCAGCCGGCCCCCGCCCTCTCGCCGCACTCACCCGGTGCCAGAGGTGCCGCTCCCGCGGCCGGCGGCTCCCTGCCCTCTGCCCACGCAGCTCTGGGAGCTGCGGCCGTGGAGAGACGCGGCGAGGCTGCCGTGCCCGCCCTGAACCGCACCTCCCGCCCCTGCCGGCGCTCCCGGCCCCGCTGCCCGGCCCGCCTGGCCCTTGCGACGCCTTGGGGCACCACTCCCCAACACACCGAGCGTGGGGCGGCACAGCTTGACTCTCCCCACCGTGCCCAGCTTGCCTCTGCAGCCTGGAGAGAGCACCTACCACCGACCCCTCTCACCTCCAACAACCATGGAGGAACAATCCCGACGGAGGATCCCTGTCCTCCGTGGCCTTTGCAGAGGCACAGGCTGTCCCGCTGCAAACTAGGGGCGGCAAGGAGAGCAGGTCCTGCAGCGCGGTCACCCCAAACAGAAGGCAAAATGCTGCTCTTACCTGGAGCCTTGTTCGTTTTAAGTCTCGGTTCTTCGTGTTGCATATTTTTTTTGGCTGCAATCCCTCGAACTGCACCAGCAGAATGACACAGGACATCCTCCAACTCCTGCCCGACGCAAGCAGCTGGTGTCTGACAGATTCTGATGTGAAAACAATGCAGAAAGTTGGCGCCTGGATGAAGCCAGATGTGACCCTTTTTGGCGACAAGCTTTATTACACCGCACAAAGGCAGCTGCACGAAGTCTGTTCTCTGACCTCTGGGATGTGCCTTTGTGCAGGTGCTTGGAAATGTCCGACCTGAGCCTGAAATCAGCAGTCTTTGCATTTTTCCTCTTAAAATGTTGCCCTGTGAAAATATTACAAGGTCTTAGATACTGCATTTCATTGGAAACACAAAAGTTAACATCTGGCATCTTGAAGTACATGGAGGCGCTAACACATTCCCTAAAGGGGGATGCATAGGACCACATTATACCAACCTAGCTTTGAAGGCTTTTAAAAAGATCCTGACATTTTAACTACTGTTTTTGTTTTGTTTTTTTTTACCACAGCTTTTTTCTTTTTTATTTTCTCTCTCTTTATTTATTTATTTATTTATTTAAAATTTTCCCTATTTGGTACCAAAAGGACTCAAGACAATATTATGAAGTCCCTCTGAACTGTTTTGAAAACCTCACTACAGCAAATCCTTATGGAGCTGAGCCTTTATCTACTCCTTTCCCTAGATTCAGTCATAGCCCCATGGCAAGGGAAGAGGTTTTCCATTTGTACCTGATATTCTGAGAGCTGGCCAGATTCAGCCAAAGATGGGTATGGTGTCTGGGTTTTTCAGTGCTTTTACTACAAACTGAAAAGCTTCTTATCACATATATTTATGATAATAAAAAAGGGGATTGAGAGTGTTAGAATATAATTTTGAAACTCAAGTTGGCATTCTCAAACCTAAAATCCCTTAGTTTTCCTTTTTATGTTTTTCAAGTGTGATCTAGAATACTTAGGATCTATTTTTAAGATTATTTTAGCCATGTTATTAATCCAATTTAAAATGAGAACTTTAAACACTTAATTACTCAGGTGATGGCTTAGAAAATTGGTTGATTATCTTATTTTTTTTTTCTATTAGATCTTTCCAAATGTCCTCTTCACACCTAAAAGCTGTAGCTTGGAGTCATGCCAATACTCCCTTTGAAATATTTTTCTTAGAATATAATTTACTATATCCCCTTTAATGATTAGTCTCTTTGCTGTTTATTTTATTATTTGGGCAGATGGTTTGGTTTCTCAAACAACCCTTATGACTTCTATTTTTAGCTTAATGATGAAAATATCTGGCAGATGTCTTCCATTTTCTGGGTTATGAGAAAGGTTTACTCAGGAGAATGAACCTGCAGTTATTCTCCCACGAAGCTAGTATTTATACTATAGATTTACATTCAGCAGACCATTTTTCTAGCAGAAACTGGAATTGTGTGCATGTGTCTACAACTGCCTGAAAGGAGGCTGTAGTGAGGTGAGGTTTGGCCTCTTTGCCCCACTATCAAGTGATAGAACAAGAGGAAATCACCTGAAATTGTGCCAGAAGAGGTTTAGGTTGGATATTAGGAAAAATGTTTTTCCTGTAAGAGTGGTCAGGGAGTGGAACAGGCTGCCTAAGGAGGTGGTGGAGTCACTGTTCCTGGAGGTGTTCAAACACTGTCTGGACATGGTGCTTCAAGACATGGCGGTGTTAGGTTGACGACTGGCGCAATGATCTTAGAGGGTTTTGCCAACCAAAAGAATTTTATGTTTCTAAGAGTCTCTGATCACCTGCAGTGCTTCACTTGTGTGAAGATGCATAAGGAAAGAATACACCCAACCACCATGTGTATTACCAGTACAGACTCCAGTGCCCAGACACGCAGAGTGTCTTCAAATAAGGTTATGTGAAGGCCTTGGCATCCCTCTAGCCCATCTAGACAGGTGTCTTTTGAGGGCAAACCCAATCTGCATATTCCTTCAGGCTGATGGAGTTGTATAATTTCTTCTGAGACAGTACAAGATGCTGGTCTCCTTTCCTCATGCTGCTCATGCCTGCTGTGTACAGGTGGGATTTCACCTGTGTTTGGTACGGAGCACGTCAGACACCTAAATCACACCCAGACTGAATACCTGCAACAACCCTCAATGCCAGTGAGTGATATGGTTACTATATAACAAGCAGTTCTCCTTTAGGGATGTGCACACTGCTACTGTGGCACTGAGAGAAAAATTCTTTCTGCAAACCTGTCATTAGTTACCTTAGTGATAGTCAATTGTGGAATGCTGTTTTGAGGCAGCTGGGATAAAACTTATTTTCTGCTGTGTGCATCCTTTGACAGAAACATGCAACATCCCACTTAGGGCCACAACAAGCTTTCTCCTCCCTTTCTTTATGATAAACTGCCATGTCTTTGATTTGTTTTCCTTTTCCCCTTCTTACAGCAAAATCAATGTCATTTAGAAAACAGGTTTTATATCTGTAAGGCTTGCTGAGAAACTTTTCACATTGTAGCTCTGCAGTTTCTATATTTGTAGACATCTGGAGGATCAGGAAAAAATCCTGCTGTACTTTAATAACATTCATGCCAAGCCTGCCTTCCTTCCTTCCTTCCTTCCTTCCTTCCTTCCTTCCTTCCTTCCTTCCTTCCTTCCTTCCTTCCTTCCTCCCTCCCTTCCTCCCTTCCTTTCTTTCTTTTTCTTTTTCTTTCTTTCTCTTTCTCTTTCTTTCTTTCTTTCTTTCTTTCTTTCTTTCTTTCTTTCTTTCTTTCTTTCTATTATATTCTCCATATTGTTGCATGTTTCTGATAGAAAACAACATAAGATTAAATCTCAAATAAGCTTCTAATCAAATCCATTGCTGCTATCACAGTAAGTAGCCCAGTGAGGAAAATATTGTAGATGACTGTTTTTTAATTCCAGTTGAGAAGTTTGTGAAGATGTTGTTGTACCTTGATGCCTGGAAGCCAGGGAATGGATTCAGTAGCCCAGCCTCTTGCTAGTCTTGTGCTCATCTTCCATGTTTTAACTGGCATCTAACATGTTTAAGATAAACAAGATATAAATAAAGTAAAAATGAAACAAAATTAAAATGCAGACCTTTTAGAACTATTTTGCCCTCTCTGGGGTGCCACTCTCACAGTGAGCACTGGTTATGCCAGCCAGGAGAGGAAGGAGACCACAGCTGGGGGTCACTGAGGAGCTGCAGGACTATATTCCTTCTCTGTTGGTCATCTCACTGGATGAGCCACCTAGCAAACCTCCTGCCAATTACCAATGACCCTTCCCTGCATTGGGAAAAGACCTGTGCTGGGCTGGGTTTTCATAGGATCTGAGCAGCCACTGGCATTGTGTCAGAGGCTCAGGCTGCCTTTTAAGCTGGAGGGGAAAAGTCTTGCCTGAGTAAAGGCTTCTGAACTCTCTCATTTCTTCTAGACAGCTGGCTTTAGACAGCTGACTTTTTGCCCTCCTTAAAAGCATCATCTCAAGGGATACAGAATAAGTGAATCTAGCTTGTTTAAAAAAAAAAAAAGAAAGAAAGAAATAAAAAAGAGAAAAAAAAAGAAAGGGCTCTTACAGGGATATAAATAAGACAACGGAGCTAAATAGAAGGAAAGGCATTTTCTGAAGGGAAAAGCTATTTTTCCAAAAGTAGAAGTTGTATGCAAACAAGGGAGACTCTAAGCCATTTTATGATTCTATGAGATCATAAACCCAAACAAATCAGGCTTAAAACTATAAGCAAAGACTTCTAAGAACACCTTGCTAAGGGGAAATAAGTAACTAACAAATAAGTTACTAAGCTTTGTAGAGCTAAGAGATGACCAAGGGTGACAAAAAGAAAATGCCACAGAAGAGATGTTAATTCCTTGTTGCAGTGTTCACCACCAAAAAGCTTGCTTTTTCTCTACAAAAATCAGGTCTGAAGAATTGTCTCACACTGAATGGTTGGATGAAAAAACCAAAAATAGGTCAGATAAATAAAATGGATAATAAAATCAGCTGGCCTAAGTCCTTTTCTCCCAGAGGTTAATAGAGAGGTCAGATATTGAACAGCTGTTCTACTAACTGAAGTGCAGATACTTCAAGGCTACTTCAAGCAGTTTTTGAAGTCAGCCAAACAGAAGATAGCAAAACTTGAAAAGGGCTCCAGAGGGCATTTTTATTTGAGGAAATCCACTTTAAAATGTCCTAAGGAATAGTATCAGTTGGTGCATGGTTGTAGTTTAACCCCAGATAAGCTTCGCGCAGCCATTCATTCACTCCTCCTCTTGCCCTGCTGGGATGGGGAGGAGAATTGAAAAAAGTAAAGCTCCTGGGCTGAGATAAGAACATTTTTAAATTGAAATGAAGTAAAATAGAACAACTACAACAGTGATAATAATAATTAAAAGGAAGATAACAACATGATAGAGAAATAAAACCCCAGGAAGACAAAGTGATGCACAATTCAACGCTCACCACACACTGACAGATTCCCTGGCAGCAATCAACCCCTCTCAGCCACCTCCCCTGAATATGACATCCTATGAGATGGAACATCCCTTTGACTTGTTCAGGTCAGCTGTCCTGGCCACCTTCCCTCCCAGCTCCTTGTGCACCTGCTTACTGGCAGAGCATGGGAAAACAAAAATGCCTGAATGTAGGACAAGTGCTACTTAGCAACAACTAAACCAGCAGTGTGTTATCAATATTATTGTCACACTAATCCCAAACCACAGCACTGTACCAGCTACTAGGAAGCAAATTCACTCTATCCCAGCTGAAACCAGGACACACATGAATAACTCTGAACTAATGGGTGAGCCTGAACCTCCCTTTGTATAAGGAAACCATGCCTTCTCCCTGTCTGGTGAAGGCTTCATCAAGCTCCTTCATATGTAAATGATCCAGACTATGTGGGAATTTTAAATGCCATTGATGCTTCTGTCCAGGTCTTTTAGGAAAGATCTGTGAAGACCTTTATAAAAAATCTTAACTCTCTTGAGATGAAAAGGATTAATAACTACATAAAGGCCTATAATGGGATATTAAAGAAAATGGTCCAGATGTATCTTCTGTCTCACAACACAAGAGGCACTGAATGAAATCCTCAGGCAGTGAGTTTGAAACAGATAAAAGGAAGTGCTTGTTCCACGTGGCACATTATTAAAAGACACTTTGCCCACATGATCAGAGAATGATGTAGGAACAAAAGTCATAAACAAGTAAAAAGGTGCAAATTACAGAAGAAATATCCACCAGGTGAAACGAAACATAAATATTCAGATTTCTAGTTCTTTATGTGAGGGAGGCCTCTAATAAATGACCCAAAGCAACAAGGCTCATAGTAAGCTACAGAAGCCAAGAAGCAAGTGCTTCATCTGCATCTCAGCTCCCTGCAGTCCTTGTGCTTACTTGGGGAAAGCTCAGACCTTGGGGAGAACATTAGCTGGAAAAAAAAAGTGTTTCAGTAGGAATGCTAATTTTTTTTTTATTTACTTGTATTGCCATTAAAATGCTGCCAGCCTGAGCATTGCACGGAGCCCTACCTAGTTTGCATAGCACAATTACTCCAAGTGACAAGAGTAGGTTTGGCAGGTTTATCAGAGTTGCATTGGATAACAGGAGGCCAGTCAGCTACCTTACTGACTTGAAACTTTTAGTGATGGAAATGCTTACTGTATCTGATAGCAGGCACACCTGAGAGGTACCTCCATCTGCACATGCTTTGTCATATAGGATGGCAAGGATAAGACTCATAGCTGAGTCTCCCAGCAAATTTAATTTCAGTTTATTCCTATTCTCACAATATACATACAATTGCTATTTGTATTCAGGTCAAAATGATGAATTTGCAGTGTTTTTCATGTTACCATTGTAGCCTCAGGTTGACCAAAACCTCCAACACACTGGCCTTCAACAACCAGCCTCTGAATTAGTATGAAGAGCCAGCTCCACAGAAGCTGAAATCAAAAATCAAGCTTCAGATTCCTGAGATTACATGGTTACATCCAAACTTCCACATCTGAGTGTCCTGTCATCTGAGATACACCATCAGCCTTCAAGTCTTGCTGCAACCTAGAGCAGAACTGACAGCTCTATATGGGCTTTGAATTACAGCACTCTAAGGAGAAGGGAGCAGATTACATTGCCTAGATTCAGAAATGTCTGGCCAGAGGATGTGCAGCTGAACTGTGTGTTTGTATCAGAATGACAAAGCCAGGGTCTGCAGAGAGATGCTGCTCTTTCAGCCTAGAGTCGGCCCTGACAGGTTGCATGTGCGATGTGCCCTGCAGGTATCCAGCTCTTGCCTCCTGCCCTTCCTCATCGCCAGGCTCCCACAGACATTCAAAAAAGGATTAGAGCATTTAAATAGCCTGGTTACAAAACTGTATTGAAACATAGATACCGATGCAAATTGTACAGCCTGTTGGCACTGTGTGAATCATGCCAGGCCTAGAATGAGTCTACATTAATTCCAAGTGTGCTGTATTTCCATTTTCACACTAGTTCTCTTTTGATATTCATATTGTGAGTTGCCTTCATTTAGATGATGTTCTTTCTTTTTGCAGTTTTCCTTTGCATCTATTACTGCTCTTGCCAAGTCTCTGTATACATAGCTAATTTCCAAAACTTCCCTCATCCTGTTCTGTATTTGATCTCCATTTCTTCCAAAGGAATATAAACAACAGCAATCAGAAACTGAGATAAAGAAGGAGGCATCTCTTGAGCTAGCGGTTACAGACAAATCTCTAATAGAAACAGAACCAAAAGAATCAGGAAAGGGTCCACTCCCACTGTAAAGTTCACTTCTGCATCCCAGATACACATCCAGTTGACTCATGGCCTGTCATTTTGGTCATACTCACTTCTTTCACCTGAGAAGCTTGCACTACCCTTTGAAGCTTGCTCCTGCTTTCTAAGGGAAGGCTAGACACCTCCACAGAGAACACAGCATACCTGCAGCCCCACCAGCAGCACACACATCATGCCAGCAACAGCAGTCTTCTCTCCAAAGAACTGAGAGGGAAGAAAACTCAGACTGGTGCCACTAGCATGGAGGAGGCTACCCAACGCTGTGATGAATGGCCACATTCAGATGACACATTTGAGAGCGGCTATAAATCACCTGTCATTAGGAGTTGGCATTTATCAAGTCATTTCTGTCTTTGGTGGATCTGGTACCTGTGGGGATTAACAGGCAAAACAGGTGCAACTCTGCACGCTGCAGCAGCTCTTGCAATGTCTCTACATATTCATTTGAGCCTTGCTACCAAAAATTACAAAAGCATTTGTAACAAATGCAGTTGTTCATAAATCCCTGGCACAGCCTGCTGGGTGAAAAGTTCATTAAAAGTCACATTCAATTAACAAGTGACTGTCATTGCCAGATGTGTATATCCTGAGGTACAGTTTAATATATGTCAGACACAGCCCAAATGACAGGATAAATGATGATTAATGCTTAGCTGACTCTTTCACAATGCATCACACTAAGTCCTATGTAAACATGAGGGAAAATTTCGGCACTGTGAGGGTGGCAGAACACTGGAAGAGGCTGCCCAGGGAGGTTGTGGAGTCTTGCTCTCTGGAGATATTAAAAACCTGCCTGGAAGAGTTCCTGTGTGGCCTGCTCTAGGTGATCCTGATCTGGCAGGGGGTTGGACTGGATGAGCTTTTGAGGTCACTTCTAACCCCTGACATTCTGTGATTCTGTAAGTAAAGGCATACCTCTGAAATAAACACTCCAACCCTCGCAGCTGAAGCTGAGGTGAGAATATGAAATAAGGGGAAAAAGATAAGGTTCAAAATTTAGTACAGAATTGGAATGTGTTCACAGTCATTCCCCAGGTTATGTTTCCACATTTCACCCAGCTGGGGAGGAAATATCTTCTCTTCAGATCAATAAATAGACATACTTTTGTTGTTGTTGTTGTTGTTTAGAAGTGCTAAAAGCATAGCAGAAGAGCTCAAAGTCAATTCTCAGAAAGACGGCAAAGGCAAGACAGTCTCAAACATGACTTGCTGGATTCTGAAAAGTGCAGGCTGTGTGCAAGCTCTGAAAACCCTCCGTGGTGATGCTCACAAGCTTCTTTAGAGCTTTGTGGAGTGTCTTCCAGCCCTAAGACATATTACTGTGATGTTATAACCGAAATACAGGCAGTTAGATTGCATTTTCACTATGGGAGTGCACTGGCAGCAACATTGAGTTAAAGAGGTCTTTTGCTCCCTACATCTGCTTCACAGATGGTCAGTTTTAGTTTCATGAAATGGTGCACCCTCTCCTCAGTTGTTCTGTACAACTGGCTGTGGGGCCATGCTGTAAACTGCAGCAGCAAATGGGGGTGGGATGGGCCACGAGCACACAAATGAATATTGCCAGAGTGGTATCATGAAAGCATGGTCTCCACTCAGACTTGGGATATACTGCAGTTGGCTACATGTGCTTAACTTAATCGTCAGGTGGATCCTCAGGAACTGGGGTTGACCATGCAGAGCTATGCGTTAGCAGATGGCCTGTGCTCAAACACTGCACTTTTCTGGGGTGAAATGTCCAGTTTATGCATGAGCAGTTAAAGAGAAGACACTGATTCCTTTCATCATACAACTCTTAAGTTCCTAGTGCAAGAGCAGCAGAGCAGAGAAGTTGCCAGGCCCATTGCCTGTCCCCTAACAGTTGAATTTTGCAGCACCAGGCACAGGAAAGCTACTGTGTAGGCTCCTGTGGCCCGCTTGCTTTAGAACAGTGAGGAAAACAATGGAAATTGGGGTTCATGTTGTGAAATAGCTTAACACCCTTTGGTGTGCATGATTTTATCTTGGCTGCTCAGTCACCCCAGGCCTTCTGTTAGCAGAAATTATTTAGTAAGCTAACTCAGCTGGAAGATATACAGCTTGCTAGGGTATCAAATTGGGGTTCAAATACACTTTCAATGCACCACTTCCTTTGCATTTTATCTTTTCATTCTTTTTCCCTCATTCTACTGGAAAGGTACACACGGGTTGGATGAAACTCTCTCATGTGGCTGTCTGCAAAGTGTCTCTTTATGACTCAAGTCAGCTTAACCTTCCAGAGCTGCTAACGCAGGCTGCTGTAGTAACAACACATCCTGCATGTATCCCTGAACATCCTGACTGGATGGAAGGATGACAGGAAGTCATCCTGACTTTTTCTGAGCTGTCCTCTGTATANGATCCTGCATGTATCCCTGAATATCCTGACTGGACATGTTGATTTTTTCTGAGCTGTCCTCTGTATACCATAGCAGTTAGACAAAATGATCATATGGTGTGAGGATACCAACCAGGCCTGGCTGGAATGTTGGGAAATTGTCCTGTCAGAAGCAGTCTTATCAGATGCCCAGAGTAAGCTGTAATCACTAAGGAAAGGTGCTAGAAAGGCAGAAAAGCGGCGGGGGGGGGGGGAAGAAAAGAAAGAAAAGGGAAAAAAAAAACCCACAGAATGATCTCCAGGCTAGAATAGCTTCAGTGCTCTCCTTTAATCCCAAACTAACACATTTCTTCACTTCTTCATCAAATGCCTGGTCCCTGTGTTGTCATTTATGTTACAAGTACACAGGCTACAACAGGGACATCTCTGTCAGGCCTTACTTCTCAGGCAATTTATAATGTATGTGACACTTTCATCACTGCATTGCAACATAGAATCATAGAATGGNCTTTTGTGTCTAAATTCCCAGGGATTTGGAGCCCTGTTCTTTTCAGAATGCCAGTCCCAGCTACACAAATGCCAGCTGAAGGTATCCAGCTTACTTTTGTTATCTCTAAAAAGTGAGGCTCTTCCTCATATTTGCTAACTAGGGAGAACTCTCAGTAAGCACTGCATAAAGGAGCTGGAGCTTATGAAAGGATACAAACCAGTGGCTGCAACAGCTAGAAGAAGAGCAAACGAGCCCTGAGACACATTAATAAGGAATGAAGCACAAATCAGCAGAGACTAAAGACAAATGAAAATCACAAGGTGATCAGAGAACTAAAATTACAGGCATTTAAGCACCTGACTATCTATTAATTTGGCTTGAGTTGTCATTTTAGTTTGGCATCTGAGTAATCTGGACTGAAAAGTTCCAAATAAAGATGACACTCAATGCAAGTCACTTAGAATAGAGAACAGAATGAACTTGACCCTGAGTTAACAACTCAGATGTGGAGATCTTTAACTCATAAATAAGGTAGGAAGTAATGAACTTGCACTATGTCTTTCTGAGGGGTACTCATTTCATGGCTGACTCAGAGAAATCTCCAGGGAAGCACATGGATACTGAAAAGCAGCAAAAAACAGTTTTGGAGAGGGGTGAAAGGACATTTTGTCTTAAAAATAATAATAAAAAAAAATCCAGGAGAAGATGTTTCATGAAAGAACCTCTCAGAATGAATCAGCTCTTTGAAGTGTGTCAAGTTAGCTTTACAAAACAGACTGTTTCTATGTATTCACCATTTAGAAACCTTCAGTGAATCAGAGAATTAATTTCTTTTAGGAAGTTTCTCAAAAGTGCCTCTCTAACATTACTAAAGAATTAATCTTTATAATTCAGCTGTCAAGCAGTCTGACTGATCACCTATAGTCTTATTCTTGCTCCTTCATTAAACACTCTCTGCTTTAAAAGGACTTTTTGCTCAGGGAAAACAAAAAAAAACCAAACCAAAACCCACCTCCTCACCTAGTCACCAGATTAATCCAACCTTTAAGCAGCCTTGAAGATCAAAGTTCTTAACTTTGTGCTTATTAGTCTCAACTAGAATTATATTTATCTGAAAATACTAGGAAAGCAAAAAGTTTTGTTCCTTAGAAAGCTTGGAGAGAGAACAGAACCAGGGCATAGATGATGGATGCGAAGATACAGGCTTACTCTCCTAAATAACCTTGTACAAGGCTCTCTGGGCTTCTGTAAAATGTGGTGTGTTTTTTTGTTTGTTTGCTTTATGAGAATGATCACTGTGGATTTGGAACTCCAAAACATTATATCAGGTAATGAGACAGTAGGGGAAGGAATTAAGGCTGTACATATCTGAGATGTGATCAGTTATGAGGCAGCCAGGCAGTCTGAGCAAGCACCTAGTCAATGGAAAGACCATCAGTGAAGAGCTGGGAAGAGAGATGACCTTTTAGGAAGCAGAACTGAAATATTTCTCTCCCAATGGCAATTGAAATATGAATGCCAACCAAAGCTACCAAAACAGGTGCAATTTGTGTATGCATGTAGTTCATGAATGTAGGCAGATGGTACCAATTAGAAAACATCTTCATCAAGAAGCAATGAAAGGATGTAGCTCCAACTTATTCCTACATTATTAGCATGCCACAGCAGTACCCTCTGCTTGCAGACTTTCCAGGATTGTGAAAACAGCTCTAATGATTCACACAAAAGCTCAATGCCTACAAAAATGGTGCATGTGATCTTTCCATAATTCACAGTCATTGTGAAGTTCCTCTCACAACAATTTGGGGTTTATGCACAATTTGCAAGTCATCACTCTGTAGAGGTTTTTTTCCACTCTCACAATCCCTGATGGATGTTTCCTCTAACTGCCCTCTACAAAACATGATTTCCTCTTCAGAGTTCCAGACATACCACAGGACAGTTCACAATATGCAGAGGTCTTCAAAATTCACAACCAAATGACTTGAAGGTTGTCACTGGAAAGCTTGTTTGCTATGACATTTAGAATTCATGCAATGTTTACTCACTTGAATGTGTTTTTAATAGAGCTGCTCCTATAAGTCTAAAACTCCAAGACAAAGCTGACCTTGCTGTATGGAAAGTGACAAATATTCACTTACATTGCTCCTGTGCAACCATGCTCCTGCATCATTATTAAAAAGTGACTGCTCCAATGCCATTCCTTACTCCAGTGCAGGAATGATGAAACTCAGATTTAGCGCTGAAACTCCAACCTGTCAGGTCAGTGAGGAAAAAATGGCAGAAAGATGGTTTTGGGTTTTGGTGTGTTTTTTTGTTTGTTTGCTTGTGGTTTTTGTTTGGTTGTTTGGGTTTTTTGGGTTTTTTTTTTACCTTTTTTTTTTTTTTCCTTTTGTGATAGTAAAACAGCTTAACCTTACTTTCTGCCCAGTAAGTTGCCCATCACAACAAATAAGCAACGGTTAAAAATTAATTTGGGCTCTAAGTATTCTTTCAAGATGGTGGGGTTTTTTTTTTATTTTATTTTTTGTGGGTTTTTTTCAAGAAGGAACCTAAAATTAGGCTTGATTTGTAGGTGGCCTGAATGGTCCAGAGAGTCAGCAAGCTCAGCTGAAGTTGATGGGACTGTAGAGGGCATAATTGCTTATTAATTTAGGCATTCATCTCTGAAAACATTGATTCTTTTTACTCCCTATTTAAAAAATGTTTCTGTGTGAAGACAAAAGATTCTGAATATGAGCACTGATTTACTTCTTTGAATACCCTAGTTAGTGTATCTGTGGTGGTTTTCACTATTACTTGCACACAGGCAGTTTGTTGTACTCAAAACCCATCAGTGAACCTTTCTAGCTCCCCAGGAGATGGTACAGACAGAGAGAGCAGTTTGCCTGTTTGGTACCCAGATAAAGAACAGCTTTATTTAAGGGAGAGGATTTCTTGCTTCTCCATCTGAACTAACATGTGTATGGTCACACTGGGAAGGAAGCTGTAGTGAGGGAGAATGCTTACATTTACAGAAGTTGACTCGAAAAGCGTTGCTCTCCCTGTATGAGTTTATACAGATGCAGAGTTCACGTTGTAGTCTGAACTCTCCTTGTGTTCAGTACTGCAGTGCTTGTGGCCATGTGAGCTACTAAAGCTCACATGTACAAACTCCACACGTGCTTTCCTTGCACAAATGCAGCTCGTGAGTTGAAGGCAAACTCATGTTCCTCTTGGTCTCCCAGGGCTTTACAGAGGAAGTCTCATTACAACTTCTCAAACTGCAAGAACTAAGTTCCTTGCTCCAAAATCTTCTACAACCCAAGAGGAACAATAGAGTTCTGCTACATTATACTACAGCAACAAGGGCTAAAGTTTTCCAAGTTTGATATCTTCAAGAAAAGCAGCTATTGATGTGGGAACTTGGTCTATGTTAGAATAAAACTGTTATATAAGGAGGACTCTTTATATCACAAAAAAAGAGGAAGAATCTAGATTGTCACATTATGCACTGAGTAATAACTCTTAGCTAAGAACATTGTGAATCTGCATTAGGCCAGGGTTGAAGTCTTGTTGCCCAGCATTATATCCCTGACAGCATCCAGTAGTAGATGCCTGAGGAAAGAGGTGAGGGACAAGCAGATGGTGACACTCTGCCATCCTGGTCCCAGCAATTACCATTTTAAAGATTTCCTGAACAGAGGTTGCAACTGGAGAATTATGTTTAATAGCCCTTGATGGATCTTGCTAGTAATCAAAAAAAGAGCCTCTTTTGTCATTTCATGACTGATTAGCTGCTTTGAAAGCTCTTAGTAAGGACCTTGTGTAAAGCTTTTTAGAAATCCAGGTACACTGCAGAAGCCAAATCACCTTTATTCAGATGCTAGCTAATTTTCTGAAAGAATGCTACTTGAAGAGTTGTGAAGAAGTTTGTGTTCCCCGGAGGCAGAGCTGTGCAGGTGCCCCAAAGCCTTGGCAAAAATTGGCATCCGGTTTGTTGCCCTCTGTCTTCTGGGACAGCTGCCAGAGCCAGTTACACAACAGCTAGCAGTTCAGCAATTTCATGTTTTAATTTGTTTAAAATAGCCAGTGGACAGCATCTGTTCCCACCGATGTTACTCATTTCTGTGAAATTAGCCACACTGCCTGACATCAGTTCTGACAGCAAAATGATCCCTAGCTGTTGCCGCCTTCTTGCTGCAACAGGTAAGTGTTTTTAGGGAGTAAACACACATCCCTACAGCTTTATCTCCCCACAACAGTATTTTATGAAGGCTAGAAGGTATGTATTGCCTCCTGACTGGCAAACTTTTGTTTTGCCAAAACTCATTAATTGAGGGAGATATGTTCTCACTGTCTTTGAAAATGAAAGGATGATTACTAATCATATAGAGCACTAATAGCTGATGTCTATCAGTGTAGCTCTTACAGCACCCCTTCAGATATGAAATAAAAATTAAAAATACAAATTAAAATATCTTCTCAAAAATGTGTTAACTTTCTCTAAGGCTGGAAAAGATCTTTAAGATCCTTGAGTCCAACCATAACCCAGCTACCATGAGCACTAAACCATGTCCTGAAGAGCCAGATCTGCACGCTTCTTGAGAACATCTGCAGGGATGCTGATCTCACCACCTCCCTGGGCAGCTTGTTCCAACACCTGACCACTCTTCTCAGTAAAGTTTTTCCTAATATCCAATCTAAACCCCTCCCTGGCACAATTTTGGTTCCTGAACAAACTGATCTAGGTGAACTTGCATTAGCAAGGAGGTTGGACTAGATGATCTCCAGAGGACTTTCCAAACACCACCATTCTGTGATTCAGTTCTTCTAAATTCTCACTAGCTGGTGAAAAATAATGGGGGAGAAAAAAAACCCAAAAACTATTCCTTGATGGATTCCACAGGTTTCTTTAGACTTATCCCCAAGATAAATAATAGAAACACGAAGCTGTTCATGATTGGTCCACGAGGCAAGATGAGGATAGACTGCAAGTTGTCAGAACTGGATTTTAAAGTCATCCATCACATGCTGGTACACTGCTAGCAGCAGTCTCCAAAATGGCAATTATTTAGAAACACTGAACCATGCTATGCTGTACAAATTGAAGGGGCTTGATTTTATTACAAATATTTCTGTCTTTTCCTGTTAAGCACATCGAGCATTATGTGGTGATGTGGAACTGTCTTGTTAATTTACCCTTGGAGAGCATTTTTTTTTTTCCCAAGCAAACAATAATAGTAACAGAGGTAGGAATTAGTTTTTCACTCTGGCTTGCAATGACTGTGATGAAGCTTAATAGGAATGTTAATAACACTTGTGACCCAATCTGCATTTAATCTTCTGTTGCTGTGAGTGGAGCTACAGCAATTTGCACAATCTGATGATATTTTGTTGTTTGGGTTTTTTTTGCTTCGTGACAGGAGCTGTACAAAACATCTTCAGATTATTCATTCTTTTCTGAAGATTAAAACCATGTACCTTTTAAAAAAATTATGCATGTTGTCAATCAGTTTGTAGTCAGTAAAGTATTTTGGGGGGGCAGACAAAACATAATTTTGTAAACATACATAATGCTTTACTATTTAAATCCATTGCATCATTTGATTTTGATCTGCATAAACAGGTATTGTTAGAATGAAAAAAACAACTTGTAAGAGAGAGATAGAAGGAAACATATATTCTATAGTACTAATCGTTTGTTTGAATCAGTATTAGATTTACATCTAGGTCAGTCTTTAACTATGGCCTCTGAATTTTATTTAATTTCTGGCATCTCTATTCTGAGTCTTTGTACAGTCCACTGGAAACAAGAATTTTATTCTTTTGTGCTCCACTTCTCTCACAACAGAGACAACCTTGGGTATCATAATCTGATATCACAGATATTATTTCAATCATACTTTTCATTCAGAGGATTAAGAGACAAAAAGATAAAGGGGGGAGAGGAGGGGGGAAAGGATTTTTAAAATATTTTAAAAATATTTTTTAAAATATTGCTTAAAGTGAGTGAAATGTAGACTTGTACAGTGTATACAGATTTATTCCACAAAATGCATCCCTGTAGGCTATTTTTCTGTTAAGACTGTTGAGATTTAAAACCCACCTCTTCAAATTGCCGATTTCCATTTAAACATGCCAGGGATCCATTTCCATTCTTTAAGCTGCACTGCCCTCTGGGGGAGATGATCTTCAGATCTACGTCCGTGTCCAGAGAACAAAAGCCTGCCTCACTTTTCTCCTTTGAGTTTTGAAGGCTGAACGTTTTGCTTCTTCCTAGTTTTGTGCCAATGTTTTGTATGCTTTTGACATTGCAGTATAAAGATGAGAGAGTTCCAGGTTCAGCCTGGAGAAGAGAAGGCTCCAGGCTGACCTTATAGCTACATTTCACTATCTGAAGGGGACCAACAGAAAGGCTGGAGAGGGACTTGTAGTGATAGGAGGAGGGACAATGGTTTGAAACTGGCTCAGGGTAGATTTAGGTTGGACATAAGAAGGAAGCTCTTTACAATGAGGGTGGTGAGACACTGGAACATGTTGCCCAGAGATGGGGTTGAGACCCCAAAAACCCAAAATTACTTCAAGTTATTTGGGTCCTGTGATTTTTTAAAACAAACTCAAAGAACTACTCAAATAATGGCCAGATATGGCTTTCATATTCATACAAACTCAAGAGGCTTGCAAGGAAGCAGGAGATTATGCTGGGGAAACTGATGGAGGTGTCTGAGTATGAAGGATTCCACTCTCCTTCAAACTGAGCAAGTGCCACAGGGAAAATGAAGGACTCAAACCTAGCAATGTTGCAAGAGGCTTTTCCAGTTGCAAATGGACTGAGAGCGACCAGTTAAAAGAAATTCCAGTACAAAGGAAAGTATTTACCATCATGACTGAAGGTTAGCGAAGTGAAAAGTGTTTCCTCAGCAGTGTATGAACAGTCAAAATAGACCTCTAACTCCCCAAAGAACAATTCTGAGTAATACAATTGAGATTTCACAATATGATTTAAAGCTGTCAGACATGCTGTATGGCTTGAAAGTGAAATCAATGTCCAGAAGATAAATCCCTGTAGTAGTCTCTCTCTTACAATTTCTTAGAAAAGCTGTGTGATGAAGAAGCAGGAGGACTCGGTTCAGTGAAGCACACACAATACTTCAGGACATTGCCACAGCAGACAATCCAAATAAGAAAGCAAAGAGAATGAAAGAATCAGAGAACAATGATGTGATTTAATATTTTGGATCAGGTTGGTCTGGACAGAAATAGTCTGCCTTGTCTGTCAGAGGTTTTTGTAAGGAGAAAGTGCACTGAGGCAGAAAAAAAATCAATAACTAATGAAAACTCATCTTTAGAAAAGATGTGCTGTGCAGTGATGCTGAGGCTGCAGGAGCTATTGTGGTGATGCAATGTAGAAAACAAACACAGCACAACAGCACAAGTGATCATTAAGACTTACTGTCGTGAATCTACTGGCCAAACTAAAGGGGATTCAAACATTACTTCCCATCACCTGCCTTCCCACTGCCTTTCTAAGGAGACATGGGACACAAGTACCAAATCCTCCTTCACCGCCAGCCCCGGTCTTGTACTCCAGTGACAGGAAGCAGAAGAAAGCAGCACTCTCTGCCTTCCTCTCCCCATGTCTTTTCTCCTCTTGCTGCAGCTGCAAATCCACTTCTATTACCCTGCCTAACTCAGAGGAAGGTCCTTTTACATGACAGTGGCTCTCAGGCTTAGGCTGAGGTTCAGACTCCATGCTCACATCAGAGCTCAGCAGCACCTTGGTTGCTGTCTCTGTGCAGGACCAAGAGGTGATTATCGGGAACAGACCAAGGAGCCTACTGGCCACTGGAAAGCAGAGCAGCCAAGGAGCAGATGCACCCTAACATCAATTCCATCTCCCACTCTCAAGTATTTCCACTTTAGCACCATGTTTTTAGGCTTTCTGAAGCTTTCTTCACCTTTTGGTTAAGGACAAGCATGCTGCATTTTACTTCAGCATTCAGTTTATTAAATCTGTGAACTTCTATTTCAAACTAACAGCTATAACCATTTTGTTAATTGTTCCCAGTCTCCATTTTATCACGGGACAACAATCAGAGCCTTAAACCTTCTGCCTGGAGGAGTTCTTTCTTAGCTATTTCTTTTCATATTTGATCTTGAAAATAGGATTGCCTTTAAAATAAATTATGAATGATAGATTTAGCATAGATAGAGATATGGTGGTGAAGGACATGGTTTAGCACCAGGCTTGGTAGATAATGGTTGCACTTGATGATTTGCAGAATCACAAACTGCACCAGGTTGGATGAGACCCTCAAAGGTTGCCTTGTCCCACCTCCCTGCAGTCAGCAGAGAGACCTCCAACTAGATCAGGCTTCCCAGAGCCACATCAAGTCTGATCTTGAATGTCTCCAGGGAGACATTCTAAACCCCGCCTTGTTCCAGCATTTTATCACTCTCATTGTGAAGAACTTCCTCTGTCTAACCTAACTTAAAGGTATTTTCTAACCAAAATGATTCTATCTGGGGACAGAGTGGTTGAAGAGCAGCCAGGTAGAGAGTGACCTGGGGGTGCTGGTAGAGAGTAGCTGAAGATGAGGCAGCAGTGTGCCCAGGTGGGCAGCAGAGCCAATGGCATCCTGGCCTGGATCAGGAACAGTGTGGCCAGCAGGACAAGGGAGGTTNATACCCAGTAATTGCTGAGTCTGCAGTCAGCACTCACGTTCTTCAGAAGGCTCGGGTATGCTTTGGAAAGGGAGGTTGCTCATAAGCGACCAGCTAATGCAGCGTTTATGTGACTGCAGGAGCCGCAGTGAGATTATAGATCCTTCTGCCCTGCTACAGAATCCATGAGTTTACATATTTAGATGAAGATATGCCGCAGCTTCACACCTATCATAAGCAATGACCAAGCACATCAGCAACCACCGCACCCCAGCCCTTCTACGCCTCTCCACTACACGTCCCGCCCCCGCCTCTGTCTCCCCCGGAAGTGACGTACACTGCCGTCAGAGCAGCCGGAAGTGCCGTGGGCAGCGGTAAACAACTCCCCGAGAGTCCGCGGCCGTCGCGCTTCCATCTTTGAGGAATCGGTGTCCAAGCCGGAGCCGCCGCGGACCATGGGCGGCGTCCTGGGCCTCTGCTCCTTGGCGAGCTGGGTAAGCTGGGGGCGGGTTCTCTGCCCCTCCTTGCCCAGCGCAGGCCCGCAGCCGGCGATCGGTGGTGTTTCTCCCCACACCTCGGGGCCTCGCCCGTCGCCTCTGTGGGCCTTTGTCTCCCAGGGACGGGGGTGTCTGTGGCGCTGCCTTTCTGCTTTCTTAAGTGCGGGGAGGCTCCGGGCCTCCTCCCCGCTCCCATCCAGGCTTTCTCCGCCCCGAGCGGCCGCCGCCCCCGCTCCCAGGCAGGTCTCCTTCCCCGCCGGGCAGGAGGGGGCGGGTCTTGGGGCGCGCCCCCGCGGTGGTTCGCCCCGGCTCGGCCTTCGGGGATCTCTAGGGATCTTCTGAAGTCGTTTTGGTGGGGTGATGGGGAGCCTCGTACTTACTCGGACAAGCAGGCCTGTAGCTGGTCGTTGCTTAATCAGCATTACCGTGTGGGAAGTTTGGATGTATCCGCTGAAATTCCTCCTCCTCCTCAGGCTATTTAAATCAAATTAAATTGTTTAAAGTTCGACGTTTCTTTCGGGGAAAAAGAAAACTCACATGTTTCCCGGATCCTGATGGTTGCGTTTTAATTTCGTTCTTACGGCTTTGTCTTGAGCAGCTCCACCCTTTATAGCATCATTGTCTTATGGAGCCATCATTTTCTTACTGCACGGTGTTCTGTAGTGATGTGTCATCACCGTGCTGAGCCTTTTTCTTAATGGGAAACTGCATTTTGAGATGGTTTTAAGACCTTTGGCTCTATGAAAAAAAAGCAGAAAAGTTGTAGAGATCCTGCACGGCAGTCCTTTTCTCAGCTGAGGCATTGCTGTTGCATCCTGAAGTGATTTGTCTTTCCAAATCTGGTTACTATGCAAATAGACACAATCACATGGACTGTGAATCTCTAAACATTTGCCTTAAAAATGGCAGTGGGATTGTGAAAACCGGAATTTTCCGTTCCAAAAATCGTGTACTGTACTTGGATTAAATGAAATTATGTATGTTTAGGGACTTCATGCAGTCAATTTAGTGGCATAACAAAACCTCATATTGATTCAAACTCTTGGATTGTGTGCAATCAAAATATATAGTGCAGAACAATAGTTAATTAGGAGTTAAGCATAATCTCTCTGTACAAATTCTATGAAATGATGCTAGAATTGGTACATTTCTATGAGCTAAGCTTCCAGGCTGATACACCTGCAAATAAGTGACTAAAAACACCAGTGCTATCCTATTAATGAAGTACTTCAAGTGTTTATTTTGCTTTAATTAACATTTTAAACACTATTTAATGGATAAGCCAGTTAGGCTTTAATTACTAGCAGAATCTAGTTAACATTTTTAATTATTGTTGAATGCCAAGGAACAATGTGCCTGAGTTTTATTTCAAATACTTGAGTTAATGTGTACTGCATTTTCAAGCCTTTCTTATAACTGGCTGGTTTGTAGTGCACAAAGAATCCCTCTTGGTTTTGAGTCTTTGTCCAGAAAAAGTCAGTGAATGGTCTTTTATATAAAATGATTAACATGAGCATGCAATCTCAATGAAGTGAGGTTTAGTGTGGGTAACTAAACTCCATTCCTTCCTTTAAGATGCTCAAATAAAGCAAAGGGGGTTGTATGTTCATTTTTATTTGCTTGTTTTTTCGCTGGTGGCTTTCAAGTGTTGTTTTTTCTTTTCCACATTTAAAACCACAACACTTAAAAGCCTTCATGTTAGTTGTTACAACAGAAATCTCTGCTGGTGTCTAAGGATATGCCAGTATAAACACCATTTGGGCTCTGAAAGAAGCAAGCTGTGGGAGTGAGGTAGCAGGGGAACCAGATGTGGTGGAATTTGTGCTAGTGCAGACAGTGCCAGGGCCAGGGAAGCTGCTCCTCCTTTGTCTGGGGAGGCACCGCTGTCTGTATTGTTTCAGCTTTGTAGCTTCTCTTGTGCCCTGCAGAGCTGCTCTGGGTGACTGACCTCTGCACCTGACCTCATACCTGACCTCTTACCTCCTTCTGGATTTTTAGTGTGGTGTTACTGCTGCCTGCAGATCAGCCCTGCTGTGTGCTGATCAAGCAGCGTTTCGGTTCAGCGTTTTTAAGAGCAAGAATGATGGAGAGTGAGATGGAGGGGAAGGCTTTAGAAGTACACAGAAGTAATTTTGAAAGTCTTCTGATCCTGACCACCTAGGTTGAACAGGCAATGTCATTTTTACTCTGCTGGGACTTACCTCTATTGCATTGTTACCTGAAGTAGCTCAGCTGCTGTTTTGCTCACCTCAGTACTCGCTGGCAAGGCAAAGACTGTGATTGAATGAGGCCCTTTAATTGTATGAGGAAGGGTGATGTAGCTAAAACCTGATGAGGCCCAGTGGAGTTGGGGGGAGTGTTGCTGTGACTGTTTAATTCAGTGTATAATAATTTGGTCATTATCCCAGTAAGATGATTATGTTTACCAGTAAAAACTGGTTCTGTGTGCATCAGGGGCAGTAACACTTTGGCTGGGTTTGTGGGGCTTGCTTTCTCCTCTCTTCTGCAACATCCATCTTATTATATGTTCCCCCTGCAATTTCCACTGGGTCGAGCATGTGGGTCTGCTTGAACGTGTAAGAACAGATAATCTGAGCCTTTTCCTGAGGGCTTCTCAGGAGGCTGTGAGAGTGCTGTCTGCTCTTCCCTGTGAGCCCTGGGGTCTTCCCAGTAGTAGCAGACTGCTGGCATTTTTGTTTGTCATATGACTGAACTTTGAAGAGCTCTTTCTGACACATGCCAGGCATACTGGATGATTGACATGCACAGGGCACGTGGCTCTGGGGAACTAATCATCTTCTTGTGTGACTGTGTGTCTGTGATGTGGTGATGAACACCTCACTGGTGGAGGTGTCCCTGCATGTTTGTTAGAAGAGAGGCTGGCTTCTGCAGCCTGGCAAGGGTTTGTCAGAGCTGGTGTGGCCTGATATGGCCCAGGCAGGGGTCACTGATACTCACTTCACCTTAGCTGAAAAATACAGAGCCTCCCAGACTTGATCACTGCTCGCTGGGGTTTCCCATGTCTTCTAGACAAAATAATTTATTTGTAAATAAAAGAAACAAACCCAAACCATCTTTACTGTACCTTTTTTTTTTTGGCTCATGTTTACTTGGCACTCAGCAAGTGGCAGAACACTGCAAAGAGGATGAAGTACATTCACCCTTTGCTAATGAAATAGCACTATCTGCTCTCTTTCTTTCTTCCCAGAATTTTCCCAAAATTTAGGTAAATTTTGTCCTATTCTTTTCCCAAGTGCTTGAGCAATATCTCAATATCTAGTAGTGATGAAGATAAAGTGTGTGCTGTGTGTTTGCTTTGTTCTTGTTGTTTGTAACTTGTACACTGTGTGACTTAATTTTGCCATCTCACAGGATTCTCTGGTATATGAGTAGCTGCTAAATTTCAACCCAAGTTTTAGGCTGTTTTAGGTGTCGTTTGTGTTCCAGTAATGCTTATGGCCCCAGTGAGGACTGTGGCCCAGCTCTGCCAGTTAAAAGTGCACCTCGATGGCAGATGTGCTCAGATTATTTTTCTATGCTGTGTTTGTTTAATCTCTGCAGCTGTGGAAGGGAGGATATAATTGTTGGCTTCAAGCAATCTTATTTAGCTGAAATGCAATAAAGTTCAAGAGAATAAAGGAGCCCAAATCCAGTCTTTATTTTCTTTGAATGAACCAGTGGTTCCTTTTGACACTTAATGTCACCATGCAGTGGTGTACTAGAAGTGCTGCCAAGGTTCTTACAGGCTCTGTAACATGTAGCAGCGACTGAGGCTGCACTAGTGATGAGATGCATGGGATGAGTAGCTTTCATCATAATGTCTGATGATCTACACACCCTGATTAAATATTAAAATCCAGCAGTGCAAGCCTCTTTAAAGATGTTGTCTGTGTTCTGTCTCTCTGTCAGATCCCATGTTTATGTGGAAGTGCTCCATGCCTGCTCTGCCGATGCTGTCCCAGTGGAAACAACTCCACCATAACTCGCCTGGTTTATGCCTTCTTTTTGCTTGTTGGCGTCAGCGTTGCCTGCGTGATGTTAATACCAGGCATGGAAGAGCAGCTGAAGAAGGTCAGGTTTCTTCTCTCCTAACGTGTTTGGTAGAACAAATGCCACTGATCATTGTAAAAGACATCCTGAAAGCGTGTGTTTTACTTAAAAGTATGTAATTGTGCTCCCACCTCTGCTTCACAGTCACCATTAATGTGATGGTAGATCAAATAACGAACTCCTGGGACAGTCACCGCATAGCTTCATAGAATGGTTTGAGTTGGAAGGCATCTTAAAGATCACCTAGTTCCAACTACCCTGCCATGAGCAGGGACAGCCTCTGCTAGACCAGATTGCCTGAGATCTCATCCAACCTGTCTTTGAACACTCCAAGGAAGGGGCATCCATGACATCTGCGGGCAACCTGTTCCAGTATCACATCACCCTTACTGTAAAAAAGGAATGATGGAAGATGAAAAGCACTATTTAGAAACCAAGTTAATAGCTCAGAGCAGAAGAAATAAAATCTAGCATGAAGTGAGAAAATGTAATTCATGTATCTGAAGTTTCAAGTTACTTAGTACTGAGATGCTTATATTTGTGGTACTCGATTGATTTTGGCTGCTGTTAAGAAAATAGCCACAGTTGAAGATGTTTTCTAGTTTCATTGTGCTGTGTTAGTTAAAATTCTATTTTAAAGTCTGCAAATGGATAACAAAAATACTTTTAACTGATGATAGTAACATTTTTTTCACTAAGAAAATTAGGATTTGCTTACAGGATTTTACAGTTTTTTAGTTACACAAAGATGCTACACTGCATGTAAAATTACAGCATGATAATTTGAGTTATGGGAGAGCTTACATGTTCACTGAACTTTGTGCTTTTGATCTGTTAGTATTTGTTTTGCTGTCTTTATTTTCCAGTAGATAGTAGCTTTTGTTAGCCATGCTTTTGATTTTTCTCCCCTCCCCAAATGATTAATCTGTAAATGTTCAGTGTGGTATAGTAACCAGGTTGGAGCTTTGGTGAGAGCCGTATTAATTATCTAGGAAAGAAAATGACAGCCTTCTGGAGTGTGCTTTGACTTCAAAAAGGTGTTGCTCCTGTTCTGGTAGTGACAGGAAAATATTCTCAGAATACTTGTGATTAATGGTGGTGTTACTTTTTCAGAGAAGGCTGTTTCTGTTTTAAAGAGAAGGCAGGAAGGCTGCCTTCTCCTGGCTGTGTCATAAACCTAATAGTAACTTCCTACTCAAGGTTACCAAATCCCAGATCTATTTATCTCCTTATTCAAATCAACAAGTGAAAACTCGTTATTAGTAATCTCAGAACTTCTCAAAGAAACCCTACAAACAAACACAAAACAAAACAAACCCCAAACCCAACCAACTGAAACAAAACAAGACAAAACAAACCCTACTGTGAATATAATTAATTTTTGGGTTTGTTTGGAATTTGCCTATGTGGGATTTTTTTTTCCTTGACTGTGTTGTCTGTTCTGGTTGGCTTGTAGCTAACAATACAGCTGTTCAGTATCAGATCTTCTAGCAATGTCACCATATGTCACCATATTAATGAATTGTATATTAATAAATTGCTAATACTCGCTTTAGTTTACTCATTAATTTACTCCTGTATTTACTCTCAGGGGGCCTTTTACAGATGACTGAAGTGTCTTGTATTTATCACAGATTCCTGGATTTTGTGATGGAGGGATGGGATCAACCATACCTGGTGTGCATGGCCACGTGAATTGCGATGTGCTGGTTGGTTACAAAGCTGTGTACCGTGTGTGCTTTGGCATGGCCATGTTCTTCCTTCTCTTCTCCCTATTGATGATCAAGGTGAAGAGCAGCAATGACCCCAGAGCAGCAGTGCACAATGGGTAAGATCCAGAACTGAGATGAGTGCTGCATGCATGTGGGATGCAGCTGCTGGGGAAATAGGGCCTATGGCTGAGCACCCTGGTCACATTTACTGCTCCACAAAGAGTTTCTTAGTAGCTAGAGGAGTGTTGTTGCAGTACTGGGCATTCAAAGTTACTATCTTGGAGCAGATTATTTTTTGTAAGATGAAAAGACAGATGGCTGTCATTTTCAGAGCTTTGGGTAACCTGTCCAGAGGCTTCCCAAGATGAGACATTCTGCTTTTGTCCAAAGATAACAAAAGTCAGGGGTGAATATTGGCACTAAGTTGCATTCCACTGAGATTTTTTTTCAACAAATAGAAAGATTCAGAAGCCTCATCTGTCCCATTGGAATTACATTCCACTTAACTTTGATGTTTGTAAGGGCTTGCTCTTTTCTGAACAGTCAAAGCACAGTTTTCTGGAGAACAAAAGTTTTGGGCAGGCAATATTTTTATACTCCTACAAAAGGAAGTGAATTTCTGTGAATTAGAGCAGACTTCAGCAGTTGCCTGACTTTTTTTGTGTGTGTTTATTTCTTTTCTCCCTTTAGATTCTGGTTCTTTAAATTTGCAACAGCACTTGCAATTAGTGTTGGAGCTTTCTTCATACCAGAGGGACCATTTACAACTGGTATGGGAGTCTTGTCTTCTGTTGTATCATGATGAAATCATAGCTAGTTTTAAAACAAAACTAAGTGCATGCTGATACCTTAGTTTTACTTGTAGCTGTGTAGTTATAGCAATTCTTAGTGTTTAGGGACATTAAGATGGTGGTAAATGATCTATGATTCTGAACTAGATTTGTCTTATTTCTCTTGTAGTGTGGTTTTATGTAGGTATGGCTGGAGCATTCTGCTTTATTCTTATTCAGCTGGTCTTGCTCATTGACTTTGCCCACTCTTGGAATGAATCTTGGGTTGAAAAAATGGAGGAAGGAAATTCACGGTGCTGGTATGCAGGTAAAGGACTACAATCAAGTGTTAAATTTCATTGTGGATGATATTTAATAAGTTACTTGCTGAGCAGTTGCATTTTGCTGGAATGGAGGAGGGCTGCTTCATGCACAAGTATCTTCTCACATGGTAGACTGTTGTCTTGCTGCCCTTTGTATGTCAGGTTAATTAAAGGGGGGCACAGGAAAAGAGGCAGCAGCCTCTGAGTAACAAGATCTAATCCATGGGAGCAGAGCATCAGTCTATGATAGCACAGAACTGTCAATTTTAACAGTGTTTTTTTTCAACCATGAGTTTTGTTACACCTTTGCACTGTTCAAACTAACCTGTTGCTGCATAAGGATATATGTATGCATTGAGCATAAGGATATAAAATAACTCTGCAGCTTGGTCATTCTTCCAAGAAATAAGCAGGGTGACAGGCAATGGGTGTGAGAGTGGGCAAGTTGTCTCACTGGAGAACCCATATGTTAATTCACATAATGTTTTGGATGTGGTAATTTAGGGGTTTGAGAGACAGCACAGCCTGTCTTTGTAATGGCCACTTCACTCTTTCATGGGGCTGTTCAGTCTGGAGAAGAGAAGCCTCTAAGGAGACTTTACTGTGGCTATCTTGAGGGGGCCTGCAATAAAGCTGGTGAGGGACTTTATAGGATGTTGGGTACTGATAAAACTATGGAGCAAAACTATAAGTGGGTAGATTCAGATTGGATGTCGTGAAGAAGTTCTTGACCATGAGGGGGATGAGACACTGGAACAGGTTGCCTGGGGAGGTGCACTTCCCATCCCTGGAAGTTTTTAAGGCCAGGTTGGATGTGGCTCTGAGCAACCTGATCTAGTGTGAGGTGTCCCTGCCCAGAGTTGAGGACTTGAAGAGGAGTTGAAGCTAGGTGATCTTTGAGGGTCCCTTCCAGCCCTGACAATTCCGTAATTGTTTTTAATCAGATGGACTTTGGAAATAAGATTTTTTTTTTTTTTCCTGTTGGAGGAGTAGTTCTTCAGTTTCTTTGTTAAATGTTTAGCCAAAGTATATGTAGTACAACTGCTTTCCATCATACTTCCTGCTCTTGGTTGCTTTTAAAGCACTGGAAAACCAAGTATGGCTTCAGGCTTCCCATCTAGTGTTTTCTTTCTCTTGAGAATCACAGAATGTCAGAAGCTGGAAGGGACCTCGAGAATGGAGAAGAACTTCCTATACACCTCAGTGCCCAGAGCTGCTCTCCAATAATCATGTTATCCCATATCCAAAACTTGATAAACATACAATATTTAAATTTTAACCAGTTAAACTCTTGTTTTTGTCTGTTTTCACAGCTCTGCTGTCAGCTACAGCTGTCAATTACCTGCTGTCTCTAGTTGCTATTGTCTTGTTTTATGTTTACTACACTCACCCAGAAGGTTGTTCTGAAAACAAGACATTCATCAGTGTCAACATGCTGCTGTGTATTGGAGCCTCTGTAATGTCCATTCTGCCCAAGATTCAGGTAGGAATTCTCTTACCTTTCAGGGGGTTTTTTTATGTTTCTTGTCCCAGAAACCTATAATGTAATTGTGCCTGAGACTTCTAATTCCCTAACCCTGCTGTTTCATGACTGCTTTGTCTAGGAATCTCAGCCAAGATCTGGGTTGCTGCAGTCTTCTGTGATCACCATTTACACAATGTATTTGACATGGTCAGCTATGACCAATGAACCAGGTCAGTATTGGGCTTTTTGGGTAACAGTTCAGTACATTGTCTTCTCATACTGCCTCATAAAAAGGTGAACAGGAAACTGTGCCCCACACAAGTTAGAGGCAGGTTTGTGTTCTCTTTCCTTTCCCTGGCTTTCTATGATCATAGTGAAGAAGCAGTTCTTCCAGAGATAATGTGGGTTTTACTTGATCTTACATTGATCATATGAAAGATTTTCTGTTATTGGCAGGATTGCAGTATTCTAAAGCTCAGGCTTTACAAATTGCTGCAGCTCCTTCAAGGTGTTTGGAAAGCTCATCTCCCTGCCAAGTGTTAGGTTTCTTACCTGGTGTCAGAGATGCCACTGTTCATGTATTTTTAAGCGAGGATAATAATTTCAGTGCTTCTTGTGCCTGGAAACAGCCGAGCATCTCTAGAAAAAATATTTATACATTTAAAGAAGTTCGGAAATTCAGGTCACTAAAAAAACAGCCAAATATTGATTTGGGGGTTGTAAGTGGCTCTCTGGCCCTTTTATCTTAGTTATGGCAAATCTGTGCCTCTGTGTAACAGCATATATAAGAGTCATCTCCAGTTCCTGCTGGAATTCTGGGGAAATTACATTGTTTGCTGCCTACAGCTGCTGATCTCTTATCTGTGGATGCCATGGGTTGGGAACTGTTGATAGTAGCAAACTGATTTCTGAGCTGACTCTGGTGCCCTGTCTATAGAGTATTTGTCAAACTTGTTTCCTAGTGGTAGAATTTCTAAAGCTACCTATGCAGAGCATTTTTATTTTGTTGAGATGGAACAGTAAAGCAGTTGATGCATATCTTCTATAAGCTTAAAATCCTTTTATGTGCTCAAAGAGATTTTTGTGCCACATGCTGTCATTTGCCTGCTTTAGAGAGACTCAGGAGGCTAAAATTAGATTCAGAGCTATTTTTACTTCCAGACTGTCACAGTCACAAAGTTCCTTTCTGTCACTATGCATTCAGTGTGGAAGGGGAATGTACTATTGAGTATTTGTTCTGTTGTTTGATGATGTATCTGATGGAATTCCCCCCACAGACAGGCGCTGTAACCCAAGTTTGCTGAGCATCATTGGTTACAACAGCACCACCATCCCAACCCAAGGTCAGGTGGTGCAGTGGTGGGATGCACAAGGAATTGTAGGACTGGTTTTGTTTTTGCTGTGTGTTCTCTACTCAAGGTAAGATTCCTTTAAAGGAATTCCTGTCGACTTGCATTGCTCCTCGTGTCAGTTACTAAGTGGTGTTTCTTTGGGTCACATGCAGCATCCGGACATCCAACAACAGCCAAGTGAACAAGCTGATGCTGACCAGTGATGAATCCACGCTGATCGAGGATGGGATGCCCAGGAGCGATGGCTCCCTTGATGATGATGATGTTCACCGAGCCATAGATAATGAGAGGGATGGAGTTACTTACAGCTACTCCTTCTTCCATTTCATGCTTTTCCTGGCATCTCTCTATATCATGATGACACTCACCAACTGGTACAGGTATTTATGTTTGATAATACATTGTGCTAATGAACGCTCAAGATGCTATCTTTTGCTGGAGGAGGGGGCAGAAGTTGTGTGCTGTGAGGAATCTACATCTTGAAAGGGAGTACTCAAGGGAAGTATTCCATTTTATCTCAGTTAAATGAGTTGTATTGGAAAATTGGAGTAGCCAACATTGTTCACAAAGTGCCTATCCTGTCTTCTAGGATGGTTCTTCTGATTCACTGGGCTATTCAAATATGTCCTACTAAAGTGAGCAGGATAGAGTCTTCATTCTATAAGCACTAAAAATCACTAAACACCAGGCCTGTGTCTGGTACAGAGAACTGGAAAAAGAAGAAATAGGATATTCTGTATCAGCTGGTTGAGGGACATCTGCTCAGCACTGTTGACACCACCTGGAGTGCATTCTCTGTAGCTGTAAATGCTATCCATTTCCTACCCTTTTACAAGCTTGCTTAAAAGTTCCTTCTAAGAATTTCTGCTTCTTGACAGCTTTTCTTACTAAATGTTTTTTGGGCTGCTGTTGCTTTGCACCTTCCTGTGACAAAGGGTAGAGATTTCCTTTGAGGTGTGGAGCTGAAGTGAAAATGATCCACTGTGAAAAGTGTTGAGGAGCAGTTTGCCACACAAGTACAAAAATTGCTAATCAGGTTTTTTTTATTTTTCCCTTTTCACAGTCCGGACTCTTCTTACGAGACAATGACCAGCAAGTGGCCATCTGTCTGGGTGAAGATCTCCTCCAGCTGGATCGGCATCATGCTGTACGTCTGGACTCTGGTTGCTCCACTGGTCCTTACAAACCGTGACTTTGACTAAGCTGTGCTGCTCTCTAGGGGGTTGTGCTGGCTTCCCGGTGCCCATCACACAAGCAGTATTCCAGACGCTAGAGCAGTTGTAAATACCTGTGTGTGCTGTCCATGTAATGTGCCCTGCATGATGAGCTTGAACCATGTCTTCTGTCATTTCACTAGATGACTTTCTAGCTGAGCTCAGTGGCAATTGCTACAATGATGGTTTCCATAGGATTACTCACAGGTTGAGTGCTTCAGCAGCATTAGATGTAAGGTGAAGACCTTTTGAAAGTAGGTTTCATTCCCCCTCAGTTGCATTAGTATTAGGGAAAAATGTGCAAGTATTAGGGTAAGAAGCAGTGTTAGATCAGGCTCTGCCAGGAAAGGAGGGGCTGCCTTTGATCATCCCTCTTGCCTTGATTGCAAAATAAGGCTTGAGTAAGCATTGTCAGACTCAAAATTGTGCATGTTGGAGTTGACTGGACACCTTGCAGCACCTTGGCACTAACCCCCCTACCTTTCCTCATGCCGAGGGCAGCAATGCCTTTAGCAGGAGTGTTAAATGGGGAAACCTGCACCTGAAGCTGCAAAGGAGCTGATGTCCTGTGCTGCTGCTGGGTCCCACTGCAGCCAGAACCAGACCCCTGGGGAAAACCAGCCCAGCATCAGATGCTCAGAAGCATGTTTTTAAAACACCCGTTGACAATGTGCATCTCTGTATTATTGCTCTTAGTTTTTAAAGTAGTTTTCAGTGGGGTAGCTGTGCTGTAATTTATTGCTGTTGCCTGTGCCACTTTCTCTCTTGGCTAAGCTACAATCAGAGTTGGCAGGGAGCCGAGGGTGAGAGCTGTGCGAGCTCTTGAGAGGAATTTTTGGAGCGTTGTTATAAAAAGCGGAGGAAAAGGAGCAGGGAGATTGCAGTAACTGAAGGAGGTGTGCTTTAACTGAGGCTTCAACACAACTGTTTTGTAGTCTATTTGGGGCTCTACATTTTGAAATCTTGGATTAAGTATTTTGCTTCTTGTCCACTGCCAGAGATAGACTTATGCCTGGGAAATCTCAACCTAGGCATGAGGCTAAGACATTTCTCTGATGAAAATACTGTAGAATTCCTGTGCGGTGATGAATTTTTAAATGCTTTAGTGCTTGCTGCTTTGCAGTTGAAGTCTGTGAGCTGCATTATTGATCTGTTACTTGCTGCAACATGAGACTAGAGCAGCCTGACTGGGAGTGACCCTGGAGCCCTCAGCAGAGGTCATGCTGATCTGTTACTGTGGTGTCTATGCTGTTAATTCCTGTTGCTTATTATTCTCCAAGTTTTTATTTTAATTCTGCATCTAATCACAGACATTTACTACAGAAGCCTAGCACGTCAATCAAACATGAGATGGTCATGTAACAATTAGTAAAGGCTTGTCATAATTTGGAGTATGTTGTTACCTTATTAATAAATAAATTTGGATGATGTCCAGTGCCTTTTGATGTCTCTTCCTGCTGCCAGATGGGGATAGCACAGCGTTTTGTGTTCTCATCTGCTGGTCCTGTGATGTTTTGTAGCTTCATCTCTTGACAAGCAGCAGCTGATGGGGCTGCTGGGTGCCCCCAGGAGGCAGTGTTCCTGGTGCTGTGGGGGATCACCCGAGGCCCAGTGTGACATTTTCTGACAGTTCCTATCTCTGCCCTTTGCACCCATCTCTAAAAACACAAACCATGCTTTACAATGGTTGCAGCACCTGCTGCTGTCTTCTATTGCACCTGGGTTTGGCAAGTCTGAGTAGAACAGCTGAACACCAGCTGTAAGGTAACAGAAGTTCCCGAGTTCAGACAAGGAGCAGGCAGCTGTCTGTGGATTCAGCTCCTTGGACAAGTGGCTAGATTAGTACAAAGTTGCTATGAGCCAGTTTGTCCCTTCACGGTAAGGTCTTACAGGAGCTTCTCCAACCTCCCCCTCTATGCTTTGAAAGGCAGAGGGAAGAAACCGTTTTAGTTATGGTTTAACTTGTTTGTATTTAATCTGGAGCTTGGGTTGAGAGGATTTAGTTATAGGTGTGGCAATTGCACCTTCACACAGTGGCAATAACCTGGCTGTGTAGTACTACAGCAGTCTCTTGAATTAACATAGAGCTTCAGTCAAAGCAACAGGGGTTGCATTTGAGGAGGGGTAGAGCTCTTCCATTGGAAGCTACAGGGCTCTGCCATGGATTTTGGTAAGAAACCAAAGGAAAACACAATCCTGTGTGAAAGCACTTTGCATTAGGCACTTGTTTTGTAGGCTCATAACATAAACCTTCAAGGTTAGAGAAAAGGCAATTACTGCCCAATAAATACGCATAGATACACACCTCATTGCACAGCTACTGAGGCATGAAAACCACAGGCTGCTAAATCCACAAGTACCTGGCCCATAGAATGAAAGACAACTCTTGTATCACACTTAACATTTATTTTGTCAGAGTAGGTGGTCCAAGTTCAAAGTACTCATGCAGCTGAGGAGCCTGGTGGCTGTCAAGAGCTTTTCCCCGGTTTGTGCTATGTGTGAGCACTTCCACTGAAGTGAAAGTAAGGCAGAACCAAGATTTCGCAAGGTACAGGCACTTTGTTCCCAGTTGAAGCAGGGAAAAAAAAAGCCTACAGCAGCTCCTGGTCCCCCCACCCCAAAAGAACCTTAATGGTTGTTAAACAAAAGGTAAAAAATAGAAACAAAAAACCCAAGATACAGAAAGTCAGTGCTCCCTAGCCATACACTAGTAGTTTACATCGTATGTAAGATCAGAAGTATAAGAAACCATCAATCAAACCCCTGTTGTAGCCACAAGGGTTAGGTTACCTGGCTATTTGGTGATATGTGTAACAGCAAGGATCTGACAGTAGTGCAGCAACAGCTGGGCCTGATGTTGCCAGCTTGTCTAACCATGAGGTTAAACAACTGCTTACAGGAAGTAATATAGGAAAGGCTCTTTAGATTCCACATCATCTGGTTACATAAAACAGTGATTTACAAAAACTCAGATACCAAACAATATCCTAAATAAATAGTTCATCTTTATAACTATGTACAGAGTCCCCATGGCATTAGTTATCCAGGAAGGACATGTCTGTGTCCATGGGTGCTGGGGCAAGTTCACACAGGTAGAACAGTGTGGCTTCGCTCGCTTCGGCCTCTGTCAGTGGCTCCAGCCGCACCAGTTTGCTCTGGGTGGGCTCAGGGTCCAGGCTGCTCTCCAGGAGCTCATCCACTTCTGGGGCTTTGCCAGCAGAGGAAGGGGTTCCACCTGCAGAGCTCCCACTCTCTGAGTCAGAGCCTGTGTTCCCATCGAAGAAGGCAAGGAGTGGAAACGCTGTGTACTGGATCAGCTGCTTATCTGCAGGAAAAGCAATCCCCTAAACCTTATCAGCTCACACACCTTTCTATGTGCAGGAGGGGAAAACAAAAGCTGATCCACAGAATTTATTTAAGCAATAAAATACATGTTAAGTGTTTGTTTGAAAGGCATGATTCAAGAATCATTACATTTGTGCATCACAGAATTCATGCAGATTCTCCTGCAAAGACATCAGTTACTGGTGCAGTGCCAAAGTTCTACAAAGCAAATACAGTAAGCATTTTGTTTTGGCTATGTGCTCATCAAGCATGGCACAAAACCAGACAAGGAGCAAACCAAGGGGATTTTTCAAACAAAGGTTGTTAAACTGTTTCAATGAACACTACAACTAACCTGATTTGGGCTTGGAAAGTTGTGTTTCCTGTGAGGCCTCTGGACCAGCATTGTTCTTGGTAGTTTCTATTCCCTTTGTCTCCATCTGGAAACAAAAGCAGAATCTTAAACACACACTTAAAGCCTTTCCAGTACCACGAGAACACAGCTGGACAATCACTTGCAAAGCAGAAATGTTTATTTTGCAAAGGCATGCAGTGGTGTCAGTTACACTGACAGACCCTGGCTGAGGACATGTGAAGTGGAAACAGCTTACTCAAGCAGGAGACCAGTAATGCTCATACATGAACAGGACAAATTCAAAGGGCTACAGGTTTGCTCTGCTGCTTATCCTTGTGTTTCTTATCCCATGAGAGACCATTCTGATAAAGTGTGTGCCAGGTCTGCAAGCATTAAAAGCTTAGAGGATACAAAAGTGAAGTGATCTGTACAGTCACAGCTACCAGCCTCAAGGTAACAGGAGTTCTAAAGGACATTATCAGTTAGTGTGCTTGCCCCTTTCCTGTCTGAAACCCAGCCAACAAGATGGATTCAGCCACAGCCTTCCTACTCTCAAGGAAGCCTTCAAAACCAGGGCATGAAAAATGTACTGTCATAGCAGTAAGGAGTCAAGGATTAATACCAAGTTTGTAGCTGTTACTACTGTGCACACTGAGCAATGGATTTAGGACTTACTTTGGTATTAGTGATATGATCTGTGGGATTCACCTGCACGGAGCTTGTAAAAAGCTGAACAAGACAAAACACAGCAAGGTTTAGATATTTGGATGCTGCTGTTACGAATACAAGAACATCACATCTGCATGTATGAGAATAGTCCCTGTACTTGACATTTTTACTCTCCATCAGGACTACTTTATTTACAGGTAGTCACTACTTCTCCAAAGCCAGGTTTTCTTCACAGAACTTCCACATATCTCAGTAACACAGGAAACAACTCTTCATGTCTCCTAATTTGAGTTTCCAAGTGACACTGAACTGAAAGGAGCCACCAGTAAGGGGGAGAGCAGAGCTGCTGTGAAGAGTGGTCTCAGCAACACAGGAGAGGCCAAAAGGCACTCACTCCATCAAGTTCAACAGCCAGAGGCATTTAGGACACAATGACCTTGTGCACTGTCCCTGGACAGAGAGCAGCTTTTTGGAGAGGGACATGAAGTTTGTGGTTAGCAACACCCTACCATGAGCCAGCAGTAGGGTCTGCTCCAAGGAGGTGTGCTCAGTTCTAGGCATGGCACAGCCAGGTCACTGCACAGCCAGGTCACTGCAAGCACTTCCTTCTCTCTGCACAGCACCTGAGGCCACTTAAGAGTGTCCAGGTTTAGGGCTCCCAGGACAAGAGTTTTCAGACTCTAGTGAGTTTGGAGGGCCACAGATGTTTAGGGGCATATGACATACAGGAGACTGCGGGACCTTGGGTGACCCTGTCTGGAAGGGGAAGGTAACTGCACTCTTTCACTGCTTTTCAAGAGCCGTTGTAGAGAAGACAAGCTCCAGGGAGGTGAATAAAACACAAGAGGCAAGAGCTACAAGCTGCAGCATGGAAACCTGTGACCAATGTAAAGAAACACTTTACAAAGAAGGATGAGGCACCCAAGAGGCTGTGGAATATCCCATCTTTGGAGACTTTAGAGTTTGACATAACCTGAGCAACATGTGTGTCCTCACTGTGTCCAGTTCTGGGCCCNACCTTCACACTGACCCTGTCTTGAGCAAAGGGGCTGGACCTGATGACATGCATGGGTCCCTTCCAGACCCATCTAGACCACTGTATGTGACACACATCTGAAACAAAGCTGAGATCATATATATCCTCCCAAGAATTAACCTGAGATGGTAGTGAAACTTGCAAAATAGCCTTTTTAAGTCCCATTCATTGAGAAGACCACAGATGATGGGCTGGGCTCTTTTCAAAGCAAGAGTATTAAACCAACTGGTATCTGAGTTTACGTAGCAACAAATATAAGCATGATTTCATTAAGAAAGCTACTCTTCAGCCAAACACTTCAAGCATTCACTTGAGCACTGGTGTAGCACTGAGAATTATATCAATGCCCAGAAATACATGTTTGCAAATATTTATAAATACTTTCTTTTTCAAAGAGAAGAAAGGTAAACCACAAATGTCCAACATGTTTAAAGTAACCAGTATTCTCTGCAGTGTTGCCAAAATACTTAAACAGTGAAAATTACATCGACCAGGAGATCTGGATCTATGCTGAACTGTCGTCCTGATAACATTGCTTGGAAGTCCTCTAGGCTGCAGTCAATACTGTCAAGATAATCCAGAAGTTCAACCCTAGAAGACAAAGACTTTATTGCTATATCTCTTTAAAAATGGAAGATAAATCCACAATTAAGCTTTACACAGCTATATTACATGCATCTAAAAAAAAGTCTTCACCAGAACTAGAATGAAGTCCTTCATTAGAAACCACCTTTGGGAAAAATAATGACAGCTTTGGGTATCTTTAGAGGAGAAGCCCAGTAAAGAAGGCAAGGGCTCCAAAACAGTTACCACACCCACGTAACACTATGACATAACACTAACAGAGGTGTGATTCTTGTGCTCTGGTAGCCCTAATGAGCCCCATCTACCTGCAAGAGCTAGCAGGTAAATCCTGACAGTTTAAACAGTGATGTCCACAACACCACACTGTCAGATTGTGCACTCCAACTCACTCACTTCTCAAGGAAAATCAGAGGTTAGATACTTAAAATAGAAGGACCATCAGAAGCTGGCTAGAATAAAGGTGACCTATCAGTTTACAGTTCTCAGTAGAAGCTACTATTCTTTTTATTTCAGTCAAGCAGTTCTAATAGTCAAAACACCCCTGATGACCAGCCCACTCACTTTCCAAGGAGATTTATATTCTGTGAAATGACTCCGTTCTCATTGAGTATGGAATCCATCATCGACACCGGGTCTTCTGCAGTTAAAGTTGACTGGTTATTCAGCTGCACAGCACTTGACATGAGTGGGCTTGTGCTGTCACTGGCAGGGCTGAGGGGATCATGAGCTGGCACAGCAATGGATTCAGTGCTTCTATCCCCTTGAATGACAGGGGCATCATCCTCTTCGTTATCATCTTCCACAATTACGATATCAGGAGAATGACTACAGCTGTAACGAGATAAAGCACTTCACACACTCATTGAAAGTGGTACCATTCAACAGCTTTAGTTACTTCTCAAGTTAGTCAAGCTCAAATAGTAAGGTAATACATTTTCCTACTGCTTTTTAATATGAAACACAGCAAAGTAGACAATCTATTTCCATCGACATAGTGCTGCAAGTGTGTAGGTAAAGGCAGCTCAGCTGGCAGACACTGGTGCTAGATCACAAAAACAGCTACTAAAAAGCTGTAGGAACAATGCTCTTTCCTGCACTACAACAACTGTAAGCTCACACATAAATGGGAAGTGTGTATGAAGTGTGACAGAGCATGAGGCCATAAAACTAAGTCAACAGTATATATTTAGCATATTTCCTGTTGGATATAATCAGCTCTGGAGCATCTGTAACAAAATATCTCAGTGGACAGTGTTGTAGTTAATTTACTTTGTATGTATACTAGAAAGGCAACCTAAAACCAGTGAATCTCAAATGATTTAGAATCTTAGAACAGAACCACAGAATTATTTTTGTTGGAAAATATCTCTAAGATCATCCAGTCCAACAATTCTCTAACTCTACTAAGGCTGTTGTTAAACCATTTCACTCAGCACATTTCTGCCTCTTTGGAACACCTCAAGGGATGGGGACTCAACCACCTCCCTGAGGAGCCTGCTACAGTCTTTGAGAACCCATTCAGTGAAGTTTCTTCTAATACCCAACTTAAACCTCCCCTGGTGAAACTTGAGGCCGTTTCCTCTTGTCTTATCACTTGTTACTAGGGAGGAGACTGACATTCACCTGGCTTCAACCTCCTTTCAGGTAGCTGTAGAGAGCAATGAAGTCTCCCCCTCAGCCTCCTTTTCCTCAGACTAAACAAGTCCAGCTCCCTCGACCTGGCCTTGCAAGACCTGTCCTCCAGAATTTGCTTGCATCTGTATTCTGTTTTTCTTAACCCTTAAGTAGCTTTTGTGTTGCTTCACTCTCACAGCCTTACAGTCAAGAAGCTCCTCCAACAGAGTCTGCATTCCCAGACATCAGCTGAACCAGAACAAAAGTACTAGTTCATGTGTAAGTAGAAATATCTACATTATTTTTTTCAAGCAAAATACAGGCCCTATTGATACTCTAATTCAGGAGATAAGCTGCATCTCAATACCCAGACCAAATTTCAACTGCTCATAGCTGAAAGATGAACTACTTCTGAAGTAGACAGGTAGGAACATAACTACACAGTACCTGGACCAAAAAAACCCTGGAAACTAAGTGGGTTAATGAAGTTCTGAGACCACACCAATACATGCATGTGCAAATTATTCTCTCTAAACATCTGTAAAAAGAAGGGAAGTCCTCCTTGTCTGTATTTGTGGCACTTGCTCCAACAAAAGCCAAAACTTTTTAATTGCTGAAAGGAGATAAACGCAAAGTCCCACTTTGGGATGAGAAGACCATGTGAGTGCACACCTGGGCAGAGGGACAGGGAAGGTAAGGTCCTGAACTTGACAGACAAGGCCCTCAGCCAGTGAAAAGTTTCTAGGCCACTGACTATACATGATCACAGATCTGATTTGACTAAGGTATAAGCAGAGCCCTCTTGGAGAGCAAGTCAAACCAGTCCTCTTCCCCGCAGCGGGACCTCGAGGACTCTCCTCTAGAAGGCAACTCCTCAAGGTTGCCTTGCTCTATTGGTTGAGTGACTGCTTCAGCTGGCTGTCTGGTATTAGCTCCTTTGGCAGACAGCCAAACCTGCAATTTGCAGGACTTTCCTGGGTGCAACTGCTAGAGGGGAAAATTGAGAAGGTAGAAGGGGTGGTTGTGATTTGGGGTTCAGGCACCCACTTCTCCTGGATCCTGCCAATGGTCCACTGACAAGGAATCTTAGATACTTATCTCTGTGGGTGTGAAGTGATTAGCTGAGAATTCTTAAATGTTAAAAGGGCCCAAATTAGTGTTCTAAAGACAGCAGCAAGCTGAGGAGTTAGGAATCACTCTTTACAATCTGCACTGGATTTGATATTATTAAAGGATAAAGGTGTGTATAGAGTCTTACACCCGATGACAGGCAAACTCTGTAACTTACACAGCACTGAAAGGCAATTATATCTCTACATATTCTTCTAGTGACTTCTTACTTGGAAGAATCTGAAGTGGTATCTTCACTTGTTTCTGGTGTGACAGGAAGACTTTCTTCATCACCCATGGGATTTTCTTCATCACCCACATCTTCGGTAACATCATAAATAATGATGTCATCTGAAATCTGTTCCCTTTGTTTTAAGCCCTCATTTCTGTTGAGAGGTACCTGAGAATCATTGTAAAGAATAAGGGGACAGCACAACAATGAGCTTCAACATTTTCAGAGTTATCATTTTATCTTAGCAATGCTTCAGTTCTAGAGGTGTGAGCTCATATTACATTTAACATGAATGAACAAGCTGGAAAATAAGTTAGAGAAAAAAAATTATTTGGCAAATACTACAGGCATAGAAATAAAAATATACTAGCACTGTCAGCAAAAGCAACAAAAACACCACCACAACAGGACTACACAAGAACTAAAAATTATAGCAGTGACTGCCACTTAAATTGTACTTTCTTACAAAGCCATTAATTCCAGTGCCATGCTACAGCACTTAGTCTAATAATTTCCTCACCACCCATTATTTGGATAGCAGAAAATAACTCAATGGCATGATATGTTCAATGGCACAGGAACTTGATGTGACTTTGCTAGGTTGGATGCTGCCTTGAGGGACAACATGCTGGACTCCTGTCCCTGCGTGAGGCCAGGGGGTGCCTAACTCCCAGAGATAAGGACAGAACACTCATACGCTATTTCTAGCAGCACTATTATTCAAGGCAAATTGCTTTCAGCAGGATGACACCAGGCTGTATTTAATACACTGGTAACTGCCTTGCACATTCTATATTGAAGAGTAAATGGTGATTATCCACACACTTGTCTTCTGAAGGAAACACAACATGGCATTATCACTATAAAATCTGATAGCTCCCAGCACACAGCTGTTCTATTGCCCATGTGACAAGCTACTCGATCTGTGCGTCCCCCTCCACTCCTTTCTTCATCATAACAAAGAGCGTGCATAAAAGCAAACTTACATGGTGATTATTGTCAGCTGTCTCTTTCACAATTTTCTGAAATACATTCGACTTTGTAGGTCCATTAGTGTTCAGAAGGAGAGGCCTAAATCACAAAGAGTAAAGAAGGAAACCCATCTCAAGTCTGATTCTTTGGTTTTAGCCAACAGAAGTTGTCAGCATATTGACTGGACTGCATATTTACCTCTTGCGTTTCAGGCTCACCAGTTGGTTATTGCGCACCAGGGTAACAATAAATTGTACAATCTGTAAGAAAAAAAGACAAGTACTGAGAGCTGCTCTGCAGCTGTTTCTTCCAGAGTAGCAAAATACTCTTGTAACAGGAGACTTCAATAATAAAAATCTATACATGAACAGCAGAACACATTTTTGTGCAGTAATTCTCATACAGAACAGTTGAGTAAAGTTAAAGATTGTGGTAGAATACGACACCCTGCCAGTAATGTTAAAAAGAACAGAGCTATTCAGTTGTCTGAGAAAGGCTTTGTACATAGCAGGTAATAAAAGTAGATTTTAACACTACATCACACAGCACAAAAAAAAAAAAAAACCATTCATAACTGGAACTATCAGTAGTTTTCCAATAAGCAATGGCAGAATACACATAGGGATGTCAGCTGTCTGTGTAAGCAGTAAGTACTGGTTCTGGTGAAAGGCATTTTTGACAGAGGCAGGAAAAAGTTACATGTACACTTACCAGTAATAATCACCTGCCTTTCTTTCTGAAATGTTAAGACTTCCTTTCCTTATGTTTTAAACCAGTGACCTGTACTAGTGGGAGGTGTCCCTGCCTATGGCAAGTGGTTGGAACTAGATGATCTTTGAGGTCCCTTCCAACCCTACCATTCTATGAAATGTATGTATCTGGCTTGAACAAACTGAAAAACACCCCACTGCTTTCAGAGTTGCTAATTTTGATATGTTAAAGATAAATCCGTAAACTCTCCACATTTGCATCAAATTTTGTAGACCAGAAATCTGTTAAACTAAGCTAAGCTAACATTTTATCAATGGGTTCCACTCAATCTATTCTTCTAATAACTTCAGAAATATACCATCAGTTGGTCAGCAGCAGGACAGTAGTGAATTTCCAATACAGAACTTTGTAATTCCTGCAGTGAGGTATTTCTCCGGAGATCATCCAACATAGATTCTCCTGGGATCATCCATCACAGAGATCATCCAACACTTAAGGAATCATCTGATTCCTTAAGTAATAAAGATGCAACAAGGGTATCTTTAAGGAATGATGATATCTTAAGGATATTACTGAACTTTTCTTTGAAAATCTTTTCAAGAGTTTAGCCTAATCTTTTGCTTCTGTGGTGAAATACACTGGAAGGTTGTTTCACAAGGATTTGTTCACCATACACCCACCCTGTCAGGCTTTTTTTTTTCTCCACTTAAAAAAAACCAAACCATTTCACACTAAAAAAAAAAAAAAAAAAAGAGGACAAAGCAAGGTAACATGTGGCACAGTATTCCTAGTTCAGAAGCACTCATTCTTTCACCCACAACACTTGAATGAAGCCTTACCTTCCGAATAACTTGCTGCTGTTGCAAGTGTTTTGCTCTCAGTTCTGCCACTTCCCTCCAAAGGGATTCATTCTCCCTGTTTGAAAACGATGATTTAAAAGTCAAACCAAAACTAAGTTTTAAAACCTCTACACTAATATTTTTTGTTGCAGATCAGCCGGCTTCATTAAAGCTCCTTGAAATGTCTTTTTATACTAAGGGAAGGGAGGGAGGGGAAGAGGAAGTCAGAGGTGATAGCCTCAGCAAATAATTACAAAATGGAGACCCAATACTAGACAGTAGTAGCATCATTTGCTACTTTAGCTATATGAGGATATTCAATTTCTATGCAATTCTTTTACTGAAACGTATTTTCCTAAAGCAATATGTAAAGTTAGGCAATAAGCAATCAAGAGAAACATACAAGTAGGTCTTTGTCCAATACCCATTAACCAGAATGACTCAATTTTAGGAATCAGCTGCTGAAGGAGCAACTTACCTCTTCAAAGCAGACAAGTGAGATTCAAAAGTCTCTTGTTTAATTTGCACCTTTTGAGCACTACTTATTATTTTGGAGAGATCTTCCTGGCGTATCTTATTCTCTTCAGGTTTTGAAGAGGAAACCTTAAAAAGATTAGAATCCAGAAAGAACATCTACCTTTACTTCGTGATAGGTATTGTTTTCTTTTGGTGATCAAGTATATTTCATCCTAGTGTTGATAAACTATGCATTAAAGTTAATAATAAATCAAGCATCAGACAAGTGACACAGGGAAATGTCCTCTTGCTGCTGTCAGCACATTTAACTTTAGCTCTCACAAGCATTTGGGTGCATTTAGATTCTTGAGGCACTCTTAAGTGCTCTACTGCTTCAAAACTGCTTCACAATAGCCCAGCGTTGAGTACATCCCTGTCACCAGTTTAAGTTACTGTATTTCTATTTGGTGTCTATATATTCATCTAACTCTCAATAACAACAGAGCACATTTCAGAATCACTTAGCAGCACAACAAACGTTTATAGGTTTGCCCTCTTCGGTAGAAAATTTAATGCTTGCAGTAGGTTTGTTCTGAAACAAGCTACACGAGTAAGCAGATTGTTCTATATTACTGATGGTAAAGTCAAAGCATCCTCTGCACTTCTAATACCCCTTTGCAAAACATCCTATTTGCATAAGCCATTTTTGCACCCATGAGACTCACAATGACAACAGGGCAGGTTATATGAAGGAACCTAGTCAAACTGCCCCAAGTATCTTCAAACAAATGAAGACACATTAAAAGCAGCAGTTTGTTTCCTCAAACTCTGAACTCATTTACACCCATGACCCTGCAAATTCACCTTGACATGAACTTTGCTATTCATTCAAACTTACAAGTTTTCCACAGACAGAATTTTCACTAACCTTCCTTTTAATGTGTTCCAACAAGTCCTCCCGGCCTTGCTTAAAATAAGGGTGCTGAAATTCTACTGGACCATCTCGTTCCAGTTTGACAATCGTAGAATCAACATGGACAACTTTACGGAAGCCATCTTAAAAAAAGAAACAGAAAAAAACCCCTGACTTCTCAAAAGCCACAATAAGAAATTCAAACTATGCTGTTCCAACTATCTCTACCAGTTTGGAGGATAAGACAGCATCCTAGTTGCAGAGAACGCAGGGCCACAGCTCAAAGGAAACTCTACCCTAGAAAACAAACCCCCCCCCCAGAACTTACACATATTTAGCTGTCTGACAAAGCTTGCCATATTGTTGTGCTTGAAGTACTTGGGAAGAATTTCTTTTGCAAATGTCTGTTCATCCAGCACCAAAAAACTCCGACCATTCTAAAACAAAAGAGACACACATTTAAGGTACTTAAAAGACCATCGGAGAAAACCTGCTGGGCTTTTGGAATTAATCACCGGATTGGAATGCTTCCTTTGTGCATGTAGCAGTAACCGATCTGCTTGCCTACAATTTTCCACAACAAAACCTGTGCAAAGCCCGCGGTTGCAAAGCAACAGAGTACTATCAATTTACACTGCTATCTGCATCTGAAGGGGAACACCTCTGGCCTTAGTCATTGCTTCCTCAAGAAATGAATTGTTTGCCAACAACTACCACTGCTTCACTACAGGCCAATACTATCAGTTCTGTATGTAGATTCAAAGCCTTAGGAATAATACGGACTGTGCAAAGGAAAAAACCAAAAATCAGCTGAGAGTCCCTTCTGCTTTCCTGTGTTAAAAACATGATAGTTTGGTAAGACTTGTAGAGTAGATACAGCTGTCAAAGACCTCAGTGTCCACCAGGTTTTGGAGTTACCAAAAAGGTAAACACTCAAGACCACCTCCTGTGATGCCAGTTGTGAGGGATGACTGATCTTTTATTTTGTCCACAGACTCCAACTAAAATAGAAGGCTCAGCTCTTTGTTCTTCAGTGACTCTGCTCCCTTAACTACAGGATCAAAAAATTGCCAGAATCTAAATTAGCTACTTCAAAACAGTTTAGGTTTGGCCTGTACATCCACAGTACTCTCACCCTGTATTTAAGGAGAAGCCTATCATCTTTGCAAACGCCAAACTGATACTGGTATTTCCCCAGAAGCCCTTTAGTTTCAACAAGTCACATGCGTTTCTTCCTCCAAATGATAGCAGTTCTATGATACCAAGAAGTCTGAAGAATCAACCACGTGGAGATCCTTGCCCAAGAAGTTTTTTCTAACAAACCTGCAAGGATTGTCAGAAACAGGATTCATAAATGGTTGGGCCATTGGATGAGTTAGGAGCTTAAGACTGAGAGGAAGGATGGAAGATGAAAACTTCCCAGTAATGCCTATGTAAGTCCAGATGAGAGCCATCAGTGAAAGCAGATGCAAAGGGCAGCAATAGACTATTTTAGCCAATATATTAATGAAACTCATCAGCTGAAGGTGCTCAAACAAATGGCACTACAGTGACCTGTGATGCTAACAGACAGCTTTCAGGCAGCACCTCAGTTACTGTTGCTTTGATATAGTTCAGAACAGCACAGAAATACCTGGAAACACATCTACTACTTCTTGTCTTGATGCTCACTTACAGCAAAGCTGTGGAGCCCTTCAACTCAACACCTTTTTCAAGTCCTAGTGTTACTGACTGCAGCACACAGTGCTCTTCCAAGTACTTCACCTGGTGCCCTTTGTCTGAGTTTCCATGGACAACACTTGTACACAGAAGGCAAAACCTGGCTGTTCAGTTTCAGATGGTGTTTACCCTTACAATGTAAGAATAAGTATTTATACAGGAGAAAAGTGAAATACTACAGTAACTATACCCTTTTCTCCCTGTCATGTTTGGTACACTTTCTGTACCCTTGTTGACATAGCATACTTTAAAAACATGCCATGACTTGTGTTCCAAGGGATCCCAAAACCTTCCTCCCCCATGGACTGCTGAATGCCAGCAACATCAGCTGTGATTTGTGGCCCTTACTCCCACAAATGGCCTTGCAGAAGGATCTTAAACAATTAATCTTTATTTTTAATTAAGTAAATACGAGGACACCTAAGCCTTGATGTGCTTACTAGAGATAAACATAAGTAATGAATTTGGAAAGTTTCCATTAATGTCAGATGGCCCTCCTGAAGCTAGACAACATCCAGCCATTCATCACATAGCTGTTAGTACTGCCCTTTCAGAAAAAAAGGGGGAAAAAAAAGAAAGAAAAAAAAAAAAAAAGAAGAAAAAGCTGCTGTAATCTACCGAGTCTACTCATTTACTTCTCCAGGAAGTTTTGGCTGCAGCTCCCGGTAACTCACTATCAGTAAAATGCTTAAGACGACACCTTATCATTGCTTAAGCATTTAAAATAAACTCGGCTGAGAGCTGCCATCTCAACACCACTTGAAGGTGATGGTACAGCTTGAGAATGGCACTTTTAAAACGCGTTATTTAAAAAAAAAAAAATCTTGTAGAACACAGAGAAAAAGGAAAGAAATAAAATTATCTGCTCGGCATTTATTTCAAAGGTTAAGGATGCTGCAGCCAACCTGCCACCCTTCAATACATTTTAAGAAGATGGTTACCTCCTGCCTTACAATACTTCAAGGTGCTTACAAACTCAATGGTCTGAAAACGAGATTAAACACCGTAACAGTCTGCATCTAGACATAACTTCGGATGAGAGGGATCCAACACAGGTTTTCCATTGTTTTAAAAAGCAACCAACGTAGATGTCTATCGACATGGCCACTAAGCACGCTGAACCTGCAGCTCTCAGGACAGGGGCTTCAGTGACTGAAGCAAGCAGAGATGTGTCATCGTGTCCTGTCACCACCGCCAGGTGCCCAGCTGGACTTTCTTCAGGGGTGCCTCGCAACCCACCCCCTTCACACCGCCCCCGCACAAGCCCAAGGATGGCGATGGGTGCTCGGGGGAGTCCCGCCCCAGCAGGTGGACATGACACAACAGTCCGGATGACGCCACCCGAGTGCGACAGTTGTCGGTCCCACGTGCCCGCGGCTCCCGCCAGCCCGGGCCTCGCCGCCCCCATGGGCAGCCCCAGGCGCCCGGCTCGGCCCACGAGGAGCGCCGCTAGGCCCGGATCGGTGCCACACGAGCAAGGGCGGTGCGGTTTGTTTGGCGGCCAGGAGATGCCAAGCAGCCTAATTTCTCTGTCATCTTTCAGCCCGGAGCAGGACGCTGTCACGCTGTCCCCGGGTCCCCCGCCCGGCTCACGAATTCCCCAACCCGCGCTGGCAAAACCCGCTGCGGCTCCGCGCTCCCCCTACTAAGGCTTAATAAAAACAGCGTGTCAGCGAACCCAAAGACCCGACCACTCTAGCATCTCTGCCCTTTGCTCTGGGAGAGCTCGTCCCCCGGGGAAACCCCCAGCCTGGTCATTCGGGACCGGCAAAGAGCTGCCCCCCCACGTCGGCTGCTCAGCAGTGGCAGGAGACGCTCCTCGGGGCGAGGCCGGCTGAGAGGAGCCCGACCAAGCCAAGCGGCCGTGCACGGGTTTTCCGCCCTCCCCAGATGCCCTCGCCTCCCGCAGGCCCCGCGGAAGGCCCACCGGTCGGCCGCCCCCCCCTCAACAGGCCCAGGGCTCTCTTCAGGCGCCGCAGAGGATGCCTGGTGCCGCCGGCGGAAGTGGGAAGGGGGTGGGAAACAGGACATCTTCCACTGGCCCACGGACGCACCTGGCTCCAGGTGATGAGCCGGTTGTTGGGGGCCTCGCTCACCAGCGCCCACAACTTGCTGAGGAACGCCGGGACCCCCGCGCTGGCGGAGGGCGGTGGCTGGGGCTGGGGGGGCTGCGGCTGCTGCTGCTGC